>VDFB02323262.1:0-34100 GCA_007258455.2 Sequoia sempervirens | reverse complement strand
GAGGTCTAAGAGAAAAGGATAAACTTTAACAGCTTCCTCCGTATCCCATAAGAGAGACAAGTCAGCCGGGCGTGGAATGCCTTTGCCTAAGAAGGCCGCCTTCAAAGTTTCTTTGAGTCCACCGAGCAAGTCGACGCGGAACAAGCACACCATCATCTCCATTGCCACCTTCTTCGAGGTCTCCAAGTCCAGTAGCACTGCAAGAAAACGAGAGGAGACATAGGCATTATCTCTGGCATACTCCCTTCTTTGCAGGTGTTCTTTACCAAGAATCATTTTGACCGCAACCAGCGACACCAGATCATCCTTGGATAGAATACACTTTAATCTCTGGTCCGTGACTTCCCTAAAGGAAATATGCCTCTTCGTAGCCACCAGAGAGACCGAAGTGTCGACTCCAAAGCATTCCAAGCCTTCTGCCGAAATATGAATGGTGAATTTTGATTTTGTCGACCTCTCCATGTTGACAGCTGCACCCTGCACAGAAACAAAAACTATGCCAAAATGCGAAGACAAAGTAACAAAAATGATTTCAACAGATCCATAAATAGACCCGTGAGAGGATTCGACTGGCCTCCGCACATGAGACGAAATAATGGCAGGTCGATCATCGCATCCTAGCCATGAAGATTTGCTACAGACGCAGTCCTTCCGCCTACAAACCATAATCACTTCGAGTGAAGTGAGAGGCCACTCGACCTTTCAACTATCTTTTCGATGATTGTCGTACCTGACGTGTTGCATAGTAGAGACCTTGAATGCAAAGCCGAACATACTCCCTGACAAACACCAAGGCTCCGCAAAAAACAAGAGCCGAGCTCATTAAAAAAGCCAACTTATCCCCACGGCAAATAAGAAAGGCCAAGAAATGACATGGCGATGCCACCTCTGCAAACACCAAAACCGTCCCAAAGCCACCTCACACCCACCCAGGAATTTGAGTGGCGAAAAGCGAGGCAGGGGGGAGCCCACCCATCCGCCCACTGGAAGATGCTAAAAATGGCATTCTTTGAAACCTGGTCCAGTTACTCCCAAAATGGATAGAAGGTCAGCATCTGTGTTGCCTTCCCTTAGAGTATGATTTAGCATTACTTGCTCAAAACTGTCTAGCAACTCAATTGCCACCACCAAATACACTCCTAGTTTCCAATTGTGAAGCTGTCTTGTCCTTAGATCATTAATAACTAATGTTGAATCACCTTCAATAATCAAATTTTTGATTCCTAATTCTTTGTTGAGTTTAAGTCCAAGCACTAGAGCCTGAAACTCAGCAGCATTATTCATGCCATCTGCGAGAGGCTGAGCAAGTTTACCCAGAACCAAGCCTGTGTTGGTTCTAATAATGCACCCAGCACCGGACGGGCCCGGATTCCCTTTTGAGGCACTGTCAAAATTTAATTTGGCCCAACCCGGCTCCGGGGGAAGCCATTGCATCATTTTGCGTTGTTCCACAGAAGCGACATTTCCTGAACAAGCCACAGGAGGGGATTTGATACCAAACCATTGTTTCATAATCCATGCATCCCATTTGGTAAAATTGGATTTCCTCTGTTTCACCAGCAGCTAAGAGTTAAAAAGTTCAACAATGCAAGCCTCTACCTTGCATTGTAGCCTTGGGATCAATAATTCTTTATCCTGAAATAATCATCTGTTTCTCTCCTTCCAAACTTCCCAAATAAGAATTGAGGGACTCATTTTCCATAGGTCTCCAAAGATGGAGTTGTGCTCGCTGCTTGGCCATGAGTTTAGGCATTCAAGCAAAGTGTTGGGAAAAATAGTTAACCACTTCAATTTTGTGCACAACCAACACCACATTTGATATGTGAAATTGTAGTTCAAAAGTAAGTGGTTCACATTCTCTTCAGATTTTTTACACAAGGGACATCTGGTTGGGCCAAGATAACCCAATTTAGAAAACCTATCACCTATCAGAATTCTACCTTGAGCAGTGGCCCATGTGAAAATCCCTGCTTTCGGTAGGCAAACCTTGTTCCAGCATAGATTTAGAGGTAGTACTGAAAAGGCTTCATGAGAAGATAACATGTTATAACCTATTTTACATGAATAAACGCCATTTGAAGCAGCATCCCACCGAATACTATCTTCCCCTTTTCTAGCTCAGATCTTACGAGTATCCATTACTCGCTCAAAAAAATACATTTCATGACTTCCCACATTCAAGCTTCGCACTGACTTCCACTTCATATAACTACCCCCTGAAGATTCCTCGAGAACAAAGTAATCCCTGACTTTTAAGCCCCAAATTTGCTTAGTCTTCTCCATTATGTTTGAGAGTTCTGGCATGTTTGCTAATATTGGGTGTCCTTCCCATGAGTCATCCCAGAATGAGGCCTCCTTCCCATCCTTTACCTCCCATGTAATGAAATCTGTAATTAGTTCTCTGCAACTTTTTATGAAGTTCTAGATCTAAGACCCAGATGGAAGTGTTTTTGCAGAAAGAAAGTAATATGGATCTGGTTCAAGATATTTCGCTCTGACGATCTTGACCCACTTGAGATCTGGCCGAGAATGGATTGTCCAAGCCAGTTTTGCTCCCAACGCCTTATTTTTCCTTAGAATGTTTCTCAGCCCAAACCCATCATTCTCCCTCTTCTTGCAAACCTTTTGCTAGTTAATAAGGGGAATTTTCTTTTGATCAGAGCTGCCCTTCCAAAAGAAGTCTCACATGACCTTATTTAGATCTTTGCTTACACCACTAGTTAACTGGAGACAAGACATCATATATATTGGAAGGGCTGAAATAACTGATTTCAACAAAGTTAGTCTCCCAGCCCAAGAGAGCCATCTGTTTTTCCATGAAGAAATTTGGTCCTTACATCTGTTCACCATTGAGCTCCAAGCACTATTACTTTTGATGCCTTTATCCAATGGGATTCCTAAATATTTGCAAGGCAATTGCCCCATTTTGAATCCTAAAATTCTCAAAATTTGAACCTCATTAGGGCAGTTTGTATTAAAGAAAAAGACCTCTGATTTGGCCTTACTTACTTCTTGACCTGAAGCCCTAGAATAATCTTCGAGCGATTTTTTTAACCTTTAGGCCTCCTTTGCCGATGCTTCACCGAACAGCATTGTATTGTCCGCAAATTGTTGATGTGTGATGTTGGGTAGGCTGCTAGTGACTTGCAAACCTTGAACCCACCCAGACCGTCTTTCATTTTCAATCGATCTCCCTAATGCTTCTGCCATTATTATGAACAAGAACGGAGATAGAGGATCCCCCTGCCTTAGTCCTCTTGAAGCTGTGAAATAACCTTTCGGAGAACCATTTACTAGTACTGAAAAATGCGGGCAAGCCACCCAACCAAAGATCCAATCTAACCATTCCTTTTGAAAATCGAAAGCCTTCATTACTTTGAAGAGAAATCTCCAGTTCACTCTATCATATGCTTTTTTGATGTCAAGTTTCAACAACATGGCTGATTTTTTCAATTTTTGAATTGAATGAATGACTTCTTGAGCACTGATCACCCCATCTAAGATAGAGCACCCTGGAACAAAGCCTGTTTGTTCCTCAGAGATAATTGTGGGAAGAATTTTCTTCAGTTTGTTAGCTACAACTTTGGCCAGTAGTTTGTAGATTGTGTTGCATAGCGAAATTGGACGGAAGTCTTCCCACCTGTCAGGTTTCTCTTTTTTTGGGATGAGAGCAATTAAGGTATTATTCGCTTCCTTTAGAACCCTTCTATTTAGTCTAGAATCTTCAATAGCTTCCCAAACATCCTTTCCCAAAAAGTGCCAACATTTCTGAAAGAAGTTGGCTGGGAACCCATCTGGTCCAGGAGCCTTTTCTGGCTGCATCCCAAAAATTGCCTCTTTTACTTCCTCTTCAGAGAAATTTGCATTCAATGCTTGCATTTGAGTTGGGGAAACCAATTTCGGTATGAATTGCAGGGAAGCGTTCTAAGCTTGCCAATTTGAACCTTCCCAATCATTGAGCAAATTATGAAAAAAAGAGACCGCTGAGTCCTTGATTTCCGATGCATCTTCTAGCAAGCTACCATCCCCGTCATTCAAACAGGTGATTCTGTTAAGTTCCCTTTTTGCTTTTGTGGAGTTGTGGAAGAATTTTGAGTTTCTATCCCCTATTTCTAACCATACTTCTTTGGATTTTTGATGCCAAAAAATTTCTTCTTTGGCCAGGATATCGTTCAACTTTTTGGATAATGCCTTTTCTTTCATATAGCACGTTTCATTCATCCTACACTTCATAATTTCATCTGCCAAAGATTCTAATTCTTCCTCTGTTTGCTCTTTCTCTTTGAATATATTCTTAAAGCTCTCTTTGTTCCATTGTTTAAGATGTTGCTTTAGATATTTTAACTTTGTGATTACATTGAATAAACTTGAACCCCCCGGCGAGCATTCCTTCCACCATTGTTCGAGTAAATCCATCACATTGGGATCTTTAAACCACATCATTTCAAATTTAAAAGGGCATCTGACCGGACCTTTTTCCCCAACAATATGCAGTTGCACTGGAAAATGATCAGAGCCAGTACCAGAGTTTATCTTGCTCTCTAAAGAAAATGGAAAGGAGCTCAAATTTCCTTTGAAGAAAAAATGATCTAATTTTTCCGCGATACTTCCAAACCCTTTCCTGCGGTTTGTCCATGTGAAAAGACCATTGCCTATGGGAATTTCCAATAAAGAGTTTCTCTCCACAAAGTCACATAAATCCTTTTGAGACTGTAAGACTTTCCCTATTCCCCCAAGCTTGTCCTCCTTTTTAAGAATGGCATTAAAGTCCCCCCTAAAATACTAAAACCTTGGTGCAACTCTTGCAAAACATTGTCCAGCTCATGCCATACTAGTCTTTTCTGAATACATAGCATAGGACCATACACATTTATTAAATTGAAATGTAGGTTCGAGGTTAAACTTCTTACCTTACACACCATCCAATATCTACTAAGATTCAAGGCCTCAAGAAAGACTATCTGAGGTTTCCAGATAATCAATAAACCTCCCGAAGCTCCTGCTGCTTCCGAACCAAGCCATTTCCAAGACCTTAACTTCCTACCAAATTTCTCCATATCAGTCCTATCTAATTTTGTTTCTTGAAGAAGTCAAATTTCAAATTGACACACTTCAATGTGGCGCCTGATTAGGTTTCACTTGTTAGGGGCATTTAAGCCCCTAACATTCTAGGTTAAGATTTTCATTGCTGTTTAGGAAGGGCTCCCCCCTTCCCTACTTTTATCATAGTGTCAATTTTTTGTTGGCCATTGGCTTCCCCGTCCATCTTTCTCTTCTCTTGATTAGGGATCCTACCCATCTTTTTTTGATCCCCACAATCTGGAGTTAATTTGAAAATGTCCCTTGTATGAATTCCTAAGTGAGATTTAGCTGCCTGCAATTCCTCTATTAGCTTCCGCTTCCTGCCTGACTGTGGACTTAGCAACACTGTTGTGACCTGGTCATCTATCTCCCAGATTTCCCCTATTCCTGCTAGACTAAAACCATCCCCCAACATTCCTGACTTTGTTTAAGCCGCCTCCGCTAGCTCCACTAGTTCCTTCCCTACTTCAATCAAAGAGTCCAACTCCACATTCAGACCATTATCCCCCATAAGTGCTAAAGTCTCAGAAATTTTATCATCTAACTCCTCAAACTGAACCTCCTTCTCCGCCTGTTCTACTTGAAAATTCTTCCTACCTACACTTTCATCCATAGAGGAAGGAATTGGAGTCCCGATTAACGAAACTCCACCCATAGGGACCATATTGTCACTATTTTCTTTTGGAGAGGCCCTAGAGTCCTCTGTCGGTGACTTCACATGCCCTTGCTTTGGAGATTTTGGAGTTTCGGAAATGATTCGCACAGCCGCTCTAAGGTTTTCCGTAGGAGTCACCAACATACTGGATTTCCCTGCCTCTTCATTGTGAGTTCTGCATCCTAGCGTGCATACCAGGTTATTATGCATAAAAGAGTCCCACTCTAGTTTTTGAACCCAAACCCCATAATCTGTTATAAGCTCAATCTCACTCCAAATCGTTTTGTCCACATTGTTTTCCACACAAATGCGCACATAGGTTTGATTCCGCTTCGCCAGTTTCCTTTCTTCTGTGCAAACAAAGGTGCCCAACTGGTTACCAATTTCCTCAAGAATGGAAGGAACCTAATACTCCTATGGAAGATTTGGTAAGCTGTACCAGTCTTGCAGAAATTCCATCTCATGGGTTGAAGGATCAAAATCCACTGACCACTTTCTTAAATAAAAGCCGCAGCCATCAAGAACCCAGACCCCTTTGACTATTTTATCTCTGATAATACGGGATGGGAAAACGACTAAGAAAAAATCATTTTGAAGCATTTTAAGCTGCAACTCAGCGCCCCAATGCTCTTTCCACCAACTCACTAAATAGTCCCAGTTGAGATTCTTCCCAAACCATTTCCCAAACAAACCTAAATGTTCTAACCTCAGGACTTCCGCTTGCAAATTTGAAGAGCTGATAACTACTTTGGTCCACTTTTAGCTTCTTTCATGAAAGAGCCATGTTTATTCTTTTCGCCCTTTGAGCTTTCTTCCCTAACTTCCTCCCATACCTTGGTCAAAGACTTTTTTTTCCATTCCACTCCTCCCTTCCCATTTTTGACTTTAGGGTTTTTTCGCAAAGATTGTCTGTCCGACCACGATAGGATATTTTTCCCCAGTCTTTCTTCATTCTGAGGACGAGGTCTGCAGAACGCCTCATTTCTATAATGACCATTCTTATTCCTACCACGTGAATAACCCGCATCCTTGTTCTGAAGATGCCCGTGTCCCACGCCCGCAGGAAAGTGACCGTGCGGAGCAAGATTCTATGGTTGGGCCCAACGGTCCTTCCTCCAAACATGTTCAAGGTCCCCAGACCTGTTCGCATTGCGACCCCCACGACTGCTGTCACCATTCTGAAACTTTTCCGACCGTTGCTTACCGCCATGACCGTTGCAGAGCTCCATCCTTCTTCCTGACAAAAGTGTCACTATTTGCAAACAAAGGCATCACTATTTTCAAGTGTGTTAGTCTACTCAATTGCATATGCATTGCTCTACTTCTGGTACCTGTAATTTCTGAAAAATTCAAATAAAAAAAAGTTAGCTAGGGATGTGAGTCCTACTAGATGTGCCAAAATGTTATATGGTTAGGTAATATGATCAAATACAATTGAAATTAACTAATAAAACAAGTAATTGACCATACTAAACCATATTCAATGAGATTCTTCACAATTACTAAACAATATTCAATGAAAGCATGAAATATCAAGGGAATACAATTGAAAACCTAATTAGCAAATGCAAACCTCAATCTCATTAGGGGATTAGTGTTGCAATTGATGTAAAGTGCCTAGCTTCAAGCCTAATCCATGGTTGATGATGCAAAATCTTCAAAGGTTGATGAGAATGGTGATTCACAAATGTAATTTGCTTAAGGATGAGTATGAAAATGAGTAAAGTTTGGTTACTTGAATGTTCATGAATGATAATTCATGTAAAATGAAGACTATTTATAGATTTTTGGAATGAATCGATGGTTGAGTTTGAATTAGCTAATCAAAGGATGAAATTGAAGAAGAGAAGATGACATGAATCAAAGATCAAATCAAGGGTTGATAGTGCATAATGACTTGGATCAAGAATTTTAATCAAAGGTCCAAATTTCTTGAGACAATAAATCCCTTAATTTTAGGAGAATGTGAGATATTTCCATGTGGAGGGAAATATTTGCATTTGAAAAGGAGGAATATTCCATGAGAATATTCTTTGAATGATTGGAGGAAATTAACCAATTAAAATTTTTAAGGAATTATTTAATTGTGCAAGTGGAGGAAATTAGAAAATTTAATCAAACAATTAAGAATTATTTAATCAAAGAGGATTTATGAAATTTAATTAAATATTTTACATTGTTTAAAATCAAAGAGAATTTATGACATTTAGTTAAAAAATTTACATTATTTAATCAAAAGAGAATAAAATTAGTGTGAGGAACGATGAGTTAATCACATAAAATTAATTATTCAATTAATAGGAGAAAATAGTGAATTTAATTAAACAATTAAGATTGTTTAATTAAATAGATGAATTCAAATGAATCGAGAGAGAAATGGTGTTAATACGCAAAATCTTAGTGTGTGATACAATTAGGACATTTTCAGGTGTTTACTGAAAATAAGTGGCAATGGTTGAGGTTTTCTTTTCTACATACTTCATACATTGTGTGTCACTTGATCATTAGCTTCTACATTTTAATTTTTTCTATGCATGAAACTAGGGAAGATTTTTATTGGAAAATAGATTGTTTTCTTGTGTCATAAGAAAAAAATGTTCAGGTTGTTGAATTCTTGGAAGATGTCATATATTTGAGATTTAATGAACCACTATAAGTGAAACATAAACTCTAAGATCTCTAGTCCCTAGTATGTTGATTCTTATGATTGGTCAGACAAATTGAAGAGAATAATACATTTTAGAGTGATATTGCACTTAACATTTTGTTAAATACATCCAACCTACAAACATGATTTTGTTGGTTCACTAGATGTTAGTTTATAGTATGAGATTATAGGTAATTTTTATATTCCTATGCATTTTTTATTTTATGAACAATTATTAGTATGAAATCAATAACAAGGTATTTTGGAAGTTTATCGGGCTCATTTTCTTCAGCTGTAGGTCAAGCAAATTGTCTAGGCACATCTATCTTTCCGGTCCTTTCAAGTTGTCATGGATAGATCAATGTAAACTTAATTTCAAAACAAAAATACCAAAGCTTGGTTTCCAATCCAGACCAGGGCCTATGCAATTGCAATTTTTTCAATCTCCTTTAATACATTTTACTATTTTATCAAAAAATGGTTTAATGAGGGGTCCTTGTAACTTTCCTTCATTTTAAATGTCTAAACCTTTCTTGATTACATGCCTCCTCCAACACAACCACAAAGTGAGCATAGGAGAAGATCCAAACATGATTTAAGTACATGATGTCTTTCTCTAGAATGAAAACAAATAATGAATAATTTCATAAATGTGCTACAACCTACTTTGTCCTCATCATGTTGTCATGGGGGTTTGGTCTCATCTAAGCTGGAAGACATTAGTGGTTAGGTTACACAATATTTCTACAACTAACATGGTTGGACCATAATATTTTAGACTTATATACCATGGCTTGGTTTCAACCTTAATGGGTTATCAATTCCTTTTCCATACTTACCAAGTCCTTAGCCATATTCACCAATTTTGGGACTATTATTTCCTCTTGTAGGATTCCATGAGGACTGGTGTCTACCTTGGATGTGACCTAAGAAAAGAATCTTTACCATTACATTATATCCTAACTTCTGTATCAAGTTGGAACCAATTCTTAAGGTGTATGGTTCAAAATTAGTAAATGATGATTCAATTTGTGAAGAACAAAATTTTGAGGGACTTAACACACTTTCCTCCATTATTTGGGTAACTTATATTGAGTTACGATTCCTTTTGACAATAGAGTAATATTTTCTCCCCACTTCTTCACAATCTTCTTGGAGTTTGGTCAACTCTTCCTCTTTTATAATCAACGCTTATTTCAATCTTTCCATGATTTGAAGAAACCTGCTTATAGCTAACCCAATATTTTTGAGATAGTATTGCACATGCATGTGAAGTAGACTTCATGCATATCAATCCCTCTCTTGACACCAATGAGGAACTCCTTTTGTCTACCAAGTTTATTTTGCAACTCTCTATTCTTGCATTCCTAACCTTGACCTCTTTTTGCATTATTTGGTTCTTTTCTTAAACTAGTTGAATCTTCAAATCACTCTTTCTATTTTCCTTCGTATCACCCCTAACCATACCTATTTCAACTTAACACTACACAAGACCCGAAGAAGAACTTTGATACCAATATGACTCATAATTTCCCAACCTATAGTTGAGACAAGTTTTCAACACACTTAAATAAATTATATTATTTGATTTAGTGAAAATAAATATTAAAATTCAATATAGAAATGTTAAAACTAGCACTTAGATACATGTTGCCATCTACATCCTTGTAGCTGACTAATATATGACAATGACTAAAATAGATGACTAGAGTACCAAAAACCATTACCATATACTTTCCTATGTCGATATGCATGCTTTTGTAAAATAAAAAATGTAACTATAGCTACTATGTTGAATTCTATAAATAGTACAAAAATTAGGAAAATTGTGGAGATTTTCTAGCAATATGGATATTGTGGAAGTGAAAAATAGATTAAGATATAATCCACAATAGAAAAATAATTCATGTATGTGAAGGAAATAATGAAATCATGAAGTTCGTAGATCAAATCGTGAAGTTCATGAATGAAAGCATAAAATATTTTCCTTTGAACCCAAATTAGAATCAAATAGAAACTCTCAAAAATAATTTAAAATTTGCCACTAGAAATCCCATTAAGCATCAAAAATTTCTCCCTAAAAAGCCAACCCTGTATTTCAAAGACTTGCTCCATCACATAAAGCTTTGCCATAAATCTCAATGAAAAAATTTAAATTTGTTAAAATGATTGAAACCCACATCTAAGATATGCTTGTTTTACAAACCTATAATGCCAATGGTACAAAAAAAAGATATGTATACAACTAATTTATTCATGCTCTTCGATGTAGATGACTCCAAAAATAACATTTTTTTAGATTGTAGGAATCAGGTAGCCCCCTATAAACTGTAGTGTACTTGGTAAACTTTTTTCACGTGATTGGTGACATTGGTGTGACACACCCTTTGATACTATGGGGACAAGGGGGAGATTAGACCTCATGACCTCTTTCCTACAACATGATGCTTTAGCCAATCGAGCTAGGCCCCCTACCCAAAAAGCAACATTTTTGATGCAAAATGTTGTATCACATTATATCATCATACCTCAGAATACCTTGCACTCACCGTCTCCACCATAAACATGAATCAATGATATCAAACACCCATAATAAAAATGGGTAAAAGTACAAGGCTATGCCACACTTTTATAAAAGAAACAATCAACATTGAGATCCAATTTTTAAACTTGAATCACTAAAAGAATGCATATATGTTTTGAATTTGAAAATAAGGTAAACTAATAAAATATGTATTTTTTAATATATTTTATGTGTATTTTAAAAAAATTATTTAATTTTTTTTTATTTATAAATCAACATTATAATTTAGTTGTTGATAAAATGCTAAAAAATGAAGTTACATGACACATCAATCTTTATATAGTAATTTTTTTTTGTGTATTTATAACTTGAAGCTTTAGTGCATGGATATATTTTCTTCAACTTTTAATAAATATATATTTTTAGATAAATATAAAAAATGTGTGCATATTAAAACACAGTTGTTTCCATTCGACGTCAACTTTCATATTAAATATTTATCTACAATAGAAAAAAATGTCATCTTGATATAGATTATTTTATTTATTTATTTTTAGACTATAAGAATTGCCCTATAAACTGCAGTGCGCATGGCTTTTTTCACGTGACCAGTGGTGCTGGCGTTACACACCCTCTGGTACCATGGGGATGGTGGGGAGACTAGACCTCATGACCTCTTGTCTGCAACATGATGCTTTAGCCAATTGAGCTAGGCCCACCACCCCAATATAGATTATTATATTTAGTGCATCATATTTTTTAATTTTTTTTAATAAATTTTAGTATTTTTCTTGGCATGACACTCAACCTAATATTTTGTATTGATAAATTACTTTTAATAATAAAATATAAATAATAACTAAACTATTAAAATATATATTTTAAAAATCTACTCTTATGGATCTACAAAAGGGTGTTTTTATATTTAAAAAAATATTTACATGAATAAGAGTTATTGAAATATCAAGTTTTCCATTTTTTTTGGTTGGCCTCAAATGTTGCTACATATGTATTTAGCCAACAATTTTATTTTAGTGGGAAAAATTGTGAAAATATCTAAACTAGCTAGAATTAATCTTACTAAATCATATGTTTGACCAAAATTGTTTTTTAGTTAGAAATACTTAAATTCATTTATGTTGATATGTTGGCCGAAAGTGTGACATAAATTTATACTTTTATCCAAATGATTTCACCTACAACACAGTCTTAGAACAAACAATGAATTCACCAACAACATCCACAATCCAATTTCACTATATCAATGAAAATGGAAAACACCAAGTATTAAATAGATAATACTATGAAAAATTAAACCACAATAATGGAAGAGTGTGTAACCCAAGACAAATAACCCAAGTCAAGCTCATGTTAAACAAATGTGAGATCAATTGTCCTCAAAACCCAACAATTCTTGCCAATAGTTCACATAGTAAGGAGAGTTCACAAGCACTGACATAAATAAAGAAGTTCACATGCGCAAAGCATCTTCACAATAGTTACAACATATATCAATAGTGTTAGGAAAATGTGTGTTGTACATAACGTATTTAATGTAATTATTCTTGGGGCCACTTTATGTTGTATGCAATAGACATAAGTTAAAGTTGTAAAAATGTAATTATTTAATATTGGGGAAAATAAATAAATAAAGTACCCAATATTAAATATGGGGACATGGTTTTGTAATCTCATGGTTTTAGTCACATGGTTTTGTGTAATACCACTTGGTGGTTTTTTGGCAGCTCGTTTCTATAAAAACAACCACATAGGTAGTTGTTTAGCATGGGAAGTTTGCATGTTAGCTCTGGTTAGCATTTGTGAGGGTTTGAAGCATAGCATGGGATGTGTGGTTGTATGCTTGTTCACATGGATTGCTTGGAGAGGGCTTGCTGCTTCAATGGTGTTCATGGAGACTCTGAAGATGTATTGTAATCTTTATTGTTGAATAATACATGAGAGATGGATGCTTTTGGAGGTTGAGTTTTTTCCCTCTTGAGGGTTTTCCTAGGGTATATCTTATGTCATATTTTCATGGGTATGTTGTCTATTCTCTTGCATGTGGATTCCGAATACTTAGTTGCATAGATTTCTATTTAGGTTATGTAGAAATTGTCTTTAAATGGCTGCAAGTTTCCAACAAATAGACCCTTGAAATATGCACTATGCAACTAACCGACCAATAGATCATTACTCCAAGTCATTCAATGCAGTGAGATGTACTAGATTTGATAGGTTGAAAACCCAACACCACAACACCGCAATAATCGATCAAATTTATGCCAAATGATCACATTAACAAAAATGCAAGTGAACCCAAAAATTGAGTTCAACAAGTTCACATAGACAAGCCATTTTCATAACCACATACACATTGAATTTCCGCAGCAATCGTTCGAAAGCCTAATTTTATACCTACATGTCTTATTTATTACACATTTTCATGTTTATTACACATTCTTACTACTACTACTATTACCATGATAATACTATAAAGACAAATACTTGTCACTACATGACACTTATTTTTTACACAATTATAACTAAAAACACTCATTTATAATATTATAAATACATAAAATAATTATTAATTCACATTCCTTGATCTGCATAATTTATTGTACTACATACTTTACTGATTGATGTTATAAAGAAAGTTACTCTCCCACTTTAATCTTTATGCTAGTACAAATCATGTCATAATGGGAGTAAAAAACTGACCACTTTCTTTATTGGATTGTGTAGAACAATACAATTTGTACGCACCATTCTTTCTTTTCTGATTGGGTAGGACAATACATTTTGTGCACAGCAATACAATTTGTACACACTATTCTTCCTTTTTTTGAGGAGGGGGAGCGGGGAAGGCGGCGGCGGCGAGGTATATAGGACAATAGGGATGTACACGCCATTCCCTCATTTTATTCATATGTCAGAGTATCTTTTAGTTAAAAAATTCTATGAATAATATAAAATACACCCCATCATTTTTGACTGGAATCTTTCATGTGCCAAAATCCCACGTGGATAATTCTAATTGCATCACTACGAAGTGGATTGTGGGGCTACTGTATTGTCCAACAGAAATCTAAATTCTAGCATTTTCTTCTTAGCCGACAAATTTAACTTCAAACATCTTTCTCAGGAAATGTCGCTTCTGAAACGAAACGAAATGAAATGAAATGAAATATTTTAATGATGTCCATGAGGCCAAAGAAGCCTATGGGACCCAAGATCAACACCGGAACAACCCACAGCACAACCCTAGACAAAATGGAGGCGCCGTTCGAGATCAACCCTTCGAGAGTGAATTTTGATGATGAAGTTTGCAATTTTGTCGAGTCTTGAATCTTCAAACAAGGTATTTAAATTGTCAACCTGCACCGTATCCCCATAGCTGGCCCAGATGTCTTTGTATGTTGAGCATTCTATGATAAAGTGCCATTCCGTCTCCACCATACCCTTGTTACAAAAACGACATATTCTATTTTCCCACTCTTCTTTAGGAACCACCCACCTACCCATTTCACACCTAAGATTGTGTGAACTAGTCCGCAATTGGGCTATCAACATTTTTGCTTTCCATTTGATATTTGCTCCTATATAAGCCTTTTCTTCATGGTCCCTTGTGGGATTGAATTCTTTGATATAATAATCCTTTTTACGCCCTGTTTTTTTCGTCCATATACCATATTTAAATTTTTCTCTTACATAATTTTTTATTTCTCCATTTGTGTTTGGACACTCATGCATCACAACATCCCATTTCTTCATCCATTTGGTATTAAGTTTCATCCATGTGTTCTTTCTTCTAGTTAGCTCCTCTTTCACAATTAGCTTAGGCCATCTATGATCCTCCATATTTTGGAACCTTTTTAGGTAGCTTAATAACCGGGTCATCACTGAGGCTTCCAAGGAAAAGTACCGGTCTCAGCCAATAAAATTTTATAAGGCACTGAGTCTTAAGCTTGAGGCTGCAAATAATTAGATGTTTTTGTATCCTTTCCACTTGTCTCCATTTCTGATCTGACATGCTGCTGCCCCAAATTTCACACCCATAGAGAATTACCGGAGTAACAAGAAGACCAAAAAGCGTTCTTTTAGTTTTCCAATCCCATAATTCAGCATTTCTACATCTATTTTGCAAAGAGTACAACACTTTCTAGCCTCCTTGAATTCTTTTTGCTCTACATGTTTCCCAACTAAGTTTGTTGTGAAAATCAAGCCCAAGGTACTTATACTCGTCCACTATTTCTAGTGGCTTGCCTTCAAAGATAAATTCAATCTGTTGTTTTTTCTTCGCAGTGAGAAGATCATTATTTTGGTTTTTGAAGTGTTCACTTGCATCCCGACCTCTTGACAAAACATTTCAAGGGCCTTCAAATGTTTTCTCAAATCAAGCGCAGTTTTAGCAATTAATATGAGGTCATCGGCATATAACAGTAATTTTATTACAAAGTTGGCCAAAAGAATGCCTTCCCCACCAACCTTGTCAATCCATTCTTCCAGCTTATCAATGTAAAGCCCAAATAGCGTTGGGGAAAGCGGGCAGCCTTGTTTGACACCAATGTCTCTGTCAAAGCATTCTGACATACCATCATTGGTTTTGATTTTAGCTTTGACCTGCTCGTAGAGCCTATGAGCAGCCGCCCTAAGCTCATGTGAAACTCCCAAATCCTCCATTCTCTTCCATAGCTTGTTTCGAGGGACCGTGTCAAAGGCTTTTTTAAAATCAACAAACCAGCAATAGGCTTCGTCTCCTTGAGTGTCCCAAATTTTTTCAATCAAAAATCTAAGGGTAACTCCATGATCAATAGTGGAGTGTTTGGGCCTAAAACCAGCTTGACCTTTTGCTCTTTTCCCCTCTTTTTCAGCCCAGCTGCTAATCCTGCGCTCAATCATGCTTCCAAAAAGTTTCCCCATAAGAGGGTTAATCATAATAGTTCGGTAATTTGATGGGTTATTTGTGTCACCATTTTTGTGCAAGGGGATAACAACACTAGTGGTCCATCCTTCTGGGAAGCCTTCTTGAATGACCCTGTTGAAAATGCTCTTAATACAAGGTGCAAGGACCTTAACACCCCACTTTAAATGTTCTGCTTGTAGCCCATCAATATCTTGTGCTTTCCCTCCTGCCAACCTTCTTATGCCTTGATTGATATCCTCTACGGTGAAAAGTTCGGTGGCTGCCTTGATTATTGGGGGTCTATGTTTATCCTGCTCACGCTCATAAAGAAGTTTTGCATAGTCTAGCCATTGAGAGCTTGTAATATTATTTTCCATTTGTTTTCTTTTCTGTTGTAGCTCCTTCCAAATTTTTTTGGGGTTGTTCTTTCCAAGGGTAATCAGCTCCAATCTTCTATCACTTACATACTTTTCTTTTTTACTTCGTATCATCCTTTCATACTCTTTCTTGTTTTCTATTGTCATTCCCCCCTCATGAAGCTTCCTTTTTGCTAACTTGCACTCCTCATCGAACCACGGGTTTGCCGGAAAAGTATTTGTATTGCCTCTCTTGGGTCTAGACCTCTTGCACTCACCCAAAGCTTTGTGCACTAGAGGAATCAAAGTGTTCTTGTTTATTGAGTGCATCTTTATGTAAGCTGATTTTTTTTCCGATTCTTGAAAGAAATTTTTGAGGGCAGTCTTGAAGATTTTCTGATTTTCTTGAGTCATGAGAATTTTACCCGGTGTGGGTGCTTTGTTCTTGCTGATAAAGACTTGTTCCCCTTGCTGCTTGATTATGCGAATGTCAAGTTTTACATATATTGGATTATGATCCGATTTCAACTCCATTGGACATTTACCAATCACAAGCTCCATTATTCTTGTTGTATAGTTACGAGATAAGATGACATAATCCACCACACTTTGACCATTATAGGTCTTGCAAGTGATGTTGCCCGATCCCGGCCATGATCTCATACCGTTACAAATTACCAAGTTGAATAGACTGCATATTCCCAACAGTTCTGCCCCATAATGAGTAACATTACATTTATTATTTTGAGAGGTTCGTTCCCACAATTGATGGTTCTCTTCTTCCAGCCATAGCGGATCATCTTTCTCTTTATCTTGGCTTTTCAAGCTAAGAGCTTGGATGCTAGCTGTTCTAGCATTAAAATCACCTATTAATATAACTTCCCCCAATGTGCTAAACACCGAAATGTCCTTTTTTAGAGATGCAAAGGGGTCCTCATGATCTAGACTCCTTTTCTTATATGATTTGGAGCCTTTTGGGGCGAAATAGCAAGCAGCCAATCTAATTGTAGTCTGATTTTCTGTTATTTTTAACCATATGTACTGTTTGTTTGGATCTTCTTTCTCCACTTTTATATTTTTGTCCCATGATTCTTTTATTAGGACTGCAACTCCACCATGTCCTTTGCCATTTTATGTTCTCTCATTCCACATTGAGGCCTTTTTATATCCTTCAAAATCAGGAATTTTACACCCTTCATGCTCATGAGTCTCGGTAAGAATGATAATGTCTTTTCCTGCTGCTATGGGCCCTAAACCAGGTCCTCTTCTCCAAGGATAACCTCTGCAGTTCCAACTTACTATAGATAAATATTCCTGGGGGGCCCCGTGTTCCTATTTTTGGTGTGTAACTCTGTCACTAACTTGGGCCTTACCATTTTGCAACCAAGCCCATTTACCTTCACTTCTTGCTGTTTTTACCTTTTCCCACTCTTTTCGTCTTTCTTCTTGCTGTGTTATGGTTAGATCCTCATCAAGGTAAATTTGTGTACCTTTAAGAAACCTCTTGTTCCTTAGAAGCACGCTTTTGTCCTCAAGTTTCTCCAAAGTAACTCTTACATGCCTATTTTTACCACCTTCCGTCCATTTTCCAATCCTGTTTGCTTGCTGAATAACCCCTGACCACTAAAGTTCGTCCTTAAAGAAATCCCTTGCCAACTCTTTAGTGGTTTCATTCTCACCATAATCTCTTAGCCCTTTAACAATGACATTCATAGTCCTATCATTTCTGTCCTTTTCTTCTCTTAATTGCCTCCTGACTTGCTTTTCTATATCATCTCTTTGTGTATCCGATGATCCTCTTACTACTTGAGTCCAAGATTTGGCCTCTTCCAATTTTTCCCTTAGCTGCTCTTCTTTTATCTTCATGCTGTCCATTACTGATTGTATTTCCTTTAACTGCGAATTATTGCTTTCAGCTGCCTCTTTTGGCTTGCTTGTGCCTGCTACATCCATTTGAATTAAAACTTGCCTTATCGATACTAATTCTTGCTCCCCTTTTGCCATGGAAATTTGCAGTTTGTTTATATGTTCTTTGAGCAAATTGTTCTCCCTTGTTAACTGCCAATTGACTTCTATGACCTCTTTCACTTTGGTGTCTTCATATTGCCCTCTTGCTTCCAAGGATTGGAGTCTTTTCTTCATGTCCATTAGCTCATTGACGTATAACTCGGAGGACCACATGAGCGGCATTGTGGTGGGGCTGTAAATATCAGAGTTACCTTCCTCCTCTACTGCCTTGTTTACATGAATGTTTTCATCTCCATTTTGCTTCTTGCTTGAGACTATGTGAGTTGTTGAGTTCACATTTCCTTTTCCTTTAGGTTGTTCTGTTTGCTCTTGCTGATTTTCTGCTGTGATAGTTGAGTTCTTAGGTTCTAACCTCGGTAGAATAGCTGCAAGTTTACCCTTCTTTGCCAACTTCACTTTTCGAGTTTTCCTACGTCTTAGAATCCCCTTGTACTATTTTGCATTTACATAAACACACCTTTCCTCCATGTTTAAAATGTTGTTTTTTTGACAGCCTAACACACATGTTCCCCAAATGCTATTTGTTGCCCCAGTGAATGTTGAAGATTCCATCGGGAGGTGTGAAAAGTTAAAAGGAATTAAAAAGCTCCCCTGGGCTAACATGCCATTCATAGGCCAATGAGTACTCTTTTGCCTTATTCCAGTTATTTCAACACTATCTGACTTGGTTTCTTTTGACCCCCTTGCTTCAGCCTGTATTGAGATAATGTCAGTGCCAGTTACAACATTTTCAGCCTGGATTGGTATAATGTCAGTACCAGTTACAACATTTTCTTTATTTACATCCCCTGCTCTTAACAGAGTCCCCTCATTTCCGTCATGACCCTTGAGGTATTGCCATTTAGTTTGTTTTTCCAATTTCATATTACTTAATATTTCAGCTTTATTTGGAGTGCTAAAAACAGTAACAGTATTTGCTTTGTTTGCTCCCACCGTACCTATCAGACTCTCAACCCACCAAAATGCCCTAGCCCCTGAGGCGCACCCAGTTTGATGCTTCGGTTTGAGAGTTTAGTTTACTTGACTTGTTTATTTGCTTTGTGTATGGGATATTTGCTTTGTTTAATGAAGAGCTGGACTTTTTTTTTTTAAAATGCCAAGCAGAAAAAGACAGATACAGTAGCGTATACAAGGTGGGGCACACCTGTCCTGATGCCGAGATCTTTCCTCTCGAAAAAGGTGAAAAGCCAAGAAGAAACCCGCAGCCGTCAGGACCCACCACGCACCCCAGCCTATCTCCTGATGCCGCCGTTCACACCCGAGCCCTGTTCCTGATGCCGTCGTTCATTGACAAGTGTTCACACCCGAGCCCTGTTCCTGATGCCGTCGTTCATGTCCTGTTCATTGATAAGTTAATGAAGATCCCTCGACATTTGCCCTGTTCATGCCCTGTTCGTTCAGAGAGAATTCCCAAACATACCATCGGAAGTCGTTTTCAGGGGAGTGAAGTCGTTTTCAGAATTTTAGACAATCGGCATGCTAGCTCATTCCCGTCGTGGCCAGTTGGGTTTGATTTGATGGATAGAGCGGAATCTAGCAAGCTATGTGGCTATGCACGCTGTCATTTATTAATTGTACGAGCGTCTTCGTTTAAATTGTTTCATTTATTAATTGTACATACAGACATTGCGATACTGCACTACCTTTTCTTGCTACAGCATTTTTTTTCTCTAAAGACGAGGGTTTTGAGAGGTCATTGGTTCGAATCCCGCAAGGATGTGGCGAAGGGTTGTACAGAATTTTTCTTCTTCTTATGCAGTTTCAAGCAAACCATCGTATCAAATTGAACGGATTTTTTCTAGACCCGCATCTTCAGAAGCCTCGTCGGTATGTGCATGTGAAGCCTTGTTGATTATTTTTGCTGCACTTTTGAAATGTGTATGTTGGTGACGTTAATTCTCGTTCAGGTAGGAGGTCGTTCTACTTACACGATCGTTGATCATACTTACGATGCGGTGGTTGTCGGGGCAGGAGGCGCTGGTTTGAGAGCTGCTATAGGACTTTCCGAGCATGGATTTAATACGGCCTGTATTACCAAACTTTTTCCCACTCGATCGCACACCGTTGCCGCGCAGGTTCACTACTTTTTAAAATTCTGTCTTCTCCACATTAAATATTAATTCTACACTCTTTTTCTTACGCAGTGAGAATCATTTAATTGTTTAACATTTCATTGTAATTGTTTAATAAGATAATTTTAAAAATTGAATCGAATTCTTGAACAAATGAAGGCCGAGGAAAGTTGTCGCAGAGGAAATTAATATCATGTTCATATTCGTGGCCTGGTAGTGTAGATTGTCTTAAAGATTTTGAACTGAAAGCGTTCGAATATTAAGGTTTATATTGTAATAAAGTCATTGTAGTTTTTTTAAGGCAATTTGGAATAGTTTTGAGAAGTTAATTTATTGTCCGACTCTATATGAATTTAATAGTAATATTATTATTTTCACGCCGAAGGCGTTCCCTCTATGAACAATGCCCAGCAATCTTCGAGACCGACAGTTTGCAGACGATTAAACGAATCTCAGCCGTTCATCATTTTTCGCCAGTTTTCCGCCGTTTTTTTTCGCTGCTTTCCCCGCCGCTATTGGTTTCCGCTCCTCCAAACTCTTCCTTGCTGGTATTGACTTTCACTTCTCCAATTTGGGGAGCTGGAGCCTGAAAATAAGGTTTCGATGAGGGTTTTGGAGTATGTTTATTAAAATGAAAATTACCGCCCAGATTCTAATAATGAGCACATTTAGGTTTAAACATTACGGTATCCTTTACCGTACGTAGTTAAAGTATATATTAGCATAATTAATATATAATATATATTTTATATAGTAAAAAATAAATTATAGATAAAATAATTATATATTTTTTAATAAAACTATTAAATAGATATATAAAATGATAATAATTAATAATTAATAATTACTATAGTATATAGTAAAAAAATTAACATATAAATATAATACAAAATACAATTAATATATATTATATATTTTATATAATACAAATTGAAGTATATTTAATATAATTTTATCTATTATTATATATAATATATATATTATATAAATTATATTATTATTATTATATATCCCTCTATGTTTTTTTTTATCTATCTCTTTATCTCAACCTCTCTCTTTATCTCTTCTCATATATCTTTATCTCTCTCTTTCTCTTCCCATATATCTCTTTTTCTCCCTACTCTCTCTCCTCTCTCTATATCTCCTTATATATCTATCTCTCTATCACTTTATCTCCCCCTCCCCCTCTTCCTCTATATCTCTCTATCTCTCCCTCTCTATCTCTTTGAGCTATCTCTCCCTCTCTCCCCGATCTTTCTCTCCCTCTACCCTATCTCTCCTCCCTCCCTCTCTTCTTTCCTCCCTCTTCTACCTATCTCTCTCCCTCTTCTCTATATCTCTCCCTCCCTTTCTCTATCTATGTCTCCCTTTCTCTCCCTCCCTCTCTCTATCTCTGCCCATCTCTTCCTCCCTTGCTCCCTCCCGCCCTCCCTATCCCCTAGATCTATCTCTCTATCTCTACCTATTTCTCCCTTTCTCTTCCCATATATCTCTATCTCTCTCTACTTCTCTCTCCCTCTCTCTATCTCCCCTATTTCTCTCTCCCTCTCTCTCCCTCTTCTTTATCTCTCCCTTCTCTACCTATCTCTCTCCCTTTCTCTCCCTCACTATCCCCCTCTCTATCTCTCTCCCTTTCTCTTCCCATATATCTTTATTTCTCTCTTTCTCTTCCCATAAATCTCTCTCCCTACTTCTCTCTCCCTCTCTCCATCTCTATTTATCTATCTCTAATTCTCTTTGTTTGTCTATCTCTTTGTCTCTCTCCCTCTCCTCCTCTCTCTATATCTCCTTATATCTCTATCTCTCTATCACTCTATCTCACCATCTATATCCCTCTATCTCTCCCTTTCCCTCTCCCTATATCTCTCTATCTATTTGTCTCCCTCTTCCTCTCTCGCTCTATCTCCATCTCTATCTCTATTTTCCTCTCTCCCCCTTTATTGAGCTAGACATGTCTCCTCTCTATATCCATCCATCTCTTTCCCTCTCTCTCCCCGTCCCCGTCCCCGTCCCCGTCCCTCTTCCTAGACCTCTATATCGATCTCTTTGCCTCTCTATCTCTATCTCTCCATATTTCTTTTTCCATCTCCCCCTCTATCTCTATCTCTCTATATCTCCATATCTCTCTATATCAATTCCTATCTCTATCTCCCCCCCCTCTCTATCTCTCTTTATATATTTATCTCTTCCATATATATCTATCCCTCTCTCCTCTCTCTCTTTATCTCCCCCTCTCCTTCTCTCCTCTCCATATCCCTCTCATCTCCATCTCCATCTCCATCTCCATCTCCATCTCTATCTTCCTCTCTATCTTCCTCTCTATCTCTATCTCCTTACCACTCCCTCTCTCATTCTTGCCCCCTCTACCTCTCCTTCTTTCTATCCCTATCTCTCCCTCTCTCTGTCCCTCCCTCCTTATTGCAAACATAACATGAGCCTGTTGGTAATGAAGTTTGATTATATTCTTGATTTAGAGGTTTTATTTCAATCATGTTTGGATCCTTGTAAGTGGATGCATAGTTGATTTGAAGCTAAAACTCTCCATTGAGACCTTTGTTGCATAAATAACATCATTTGCTAAATGACCTACCAATTGACCAAAATTAATAATTAGTAAATGTATGCAAAAAATAGACCAAAATTTATCCTAATTGACCTTCCACACTTCTTCGGTGTACCCATTGCACACTAAGGTGTGATTGCTAGTATTATTGTTGTTGTTATTATGGGTTAAATATCCAACAATATTTGTATGAGTCATTTTCCAACATGGTATAAGAGCACAAGAAAAGAAAGAGAAATAATTGCTACCATTAGTTTTTTAAGAAAAACTTTTCAAACATAATCTTATTGTATGGATGCATTTTCACTTAAACATGACATCTTTTTGCATTACAAACTTTACAAATATGCCTAAAAATCTTGGTTGTGTTGATCGGGCTTTTGGAGATTTAAGTACCACTTCTGGAAAATGACTAACAAGTATTGATTGGAGGCTAGAGGAATTCGAGATTGAAGGATTTTTCATCATATTGAGTCAACTTCTTACTCAAAGATTGTGCTTTATATGAGAAGCATATGTTTTCTTTTCTTTTTTGATGTTGATAGAATTGAAGAATGCATATATTGTGAAGTTTGTTTTTTTGAAGACAAAAAGAGATTTGGTGAACTTGATATACATTGTTGTCTAGATAGTTTGGGAGTATGTGGCTCTAAGAATTTTACGCTTATGAGGGTCATGAGACAACTTGATAGAGCACTATGAATGTAGCTCGACATGGGTTGTTGTCCAATAATTTGGAAGATTTGTGATTTGGGAGTTCTAAAAGTGATAATTTGAGAACTTGAGAATTCAACACGGGAGCTACACCCATCTAAGGGTTATTGATGGAATTTCACCTAGTTTAAAAATTGTTTTTTTTCAAAGAAAAGCTTCTAAAGGATATGTATTTGTTTGTTTCAATTAGCATGTTTTATTGTGTGAAATGTAAACCTTAAATGGAAGTGTTGGAATATTAAGGCTTACATTATAATAGTCTCTTTAGTGACTTGTGATTTGTTGTTAAGATAATTAGTTTCCTCTAAACAATTTGTAGAAATTTTGAGAAATTACAGTAATCAATTGCTTTAAAAGTATTTGCACAATTCATTGCAAAATCCTACATGATCTTAATAATAATAATATTATTGTGTTTATTATTGTTGCTCTTATGGATTAGATTACCAGCAATATTTGTGCTTCCAAATTCTTTTTGAAGTGAAGGAAATAATTTTTATTTTGCATTTTGTTGTAAATTTTAAGTTATTTTAACATTACCGTATTAAGCCACAAATGAAGACAAAACAAAAATATTTATGAGATAATAACATAGGTTCATATTTGTGGTCTAGTAGTTCAGGTTACCTTAGATTTTTCGACAGAAAGTGTGTTCATTGTATCCTGTAAAGATGACGCTTCAGTTTGTTTAAGCTTTTATTAGTGATACCAGGTTATACAACAAATGGCAGAGTAAACATTTGCAGTGAAAACCAAGATGATATTTATAATTGTGCTCTAGTAGTTTAGAGTACTCTAGAAATTTTGAACTAGAGAAACCAGTGTTCTTCATACAAATTGGATGATTCATTTTTTTAAAAATTTTCAAGTGAGTGTGGATTAAGCAACAAATATGGGCAGAAGAATAGTTATTGCGGAGAAAACAAAACTTATGAGATGCCCTAGATTTCTTGAATTCAAAGACTTCAGATCTGGAAGAAAGAAATAAGCGCTCTTCATTTATCTGAATTCTGAGTTTTGACCCATTCAATCATTTTTAAGGCAATTTCAGTCAATTTAAATGAATTCTTCAAAAATGCTGTAAAATGCAAACTCTATTCTTGCATTAATATGTGAAAAAACTTTTAAACATTCTAACTAAAAATCTTGTCTAGGTGGATTATCCTCATCGACTCTTAGAGCGTTTGGATTATATAATTACAACATCAGTAACATCAAAATGCATATACAGGGTGGAATGAACGCAGCTTTGGGAAATATGACTGAAGATGATTGGAGGTGGCATATGTATGACACGGTAAAGGGAAGTGATTGGCTTGGTAATTACTCATTTCTTTTCTTTCTACATTCCGTCTCCTTCTTTATGCTATCTTTGAATATTGGGCAATGCTATTTATTCTGGGAGCTATGAATCCACTGTTAGATTACAATTGAAATTCTTTCTACTTCTACTACTGGCTCCCACTGTGTCTAGTACTTCCTCAATTTTTCCCACAATCTGGGCTTGAGGGTTTACCTGCAGCGTTCAAATGGTTGACTTTAATTGTGTTTTGGGCAGCACGTCATTGCTACACCTTGCTCCCGATTTCTCTTTCTTTATGCTCAGATAAACTATAAATGTTGAATTTATCATGTCTGTTCATTAAATTATCACGAAGAGAAGCTTTGCATTACTATCCAACTTTTCATGATTTACAAGATAAATTTCTAGTTAAAACCACGAGACTGAAAGTGAAATATGTTGTGCAGGCGATCAAGATGCTATTCAATATATGTGCAGGGAGGCTCCAAAGGCTGTTATTGAGCTGGAAAATTATGGATTACCATTTTCAAGAACTGAAGATGGAAGAATCTACCAGCGTGCATTTGGAGGCCAAAGTCTCGATTTTGGAAAAGGTCTGTTTGGAGTTCTCTGTGAATGGATTTTCAGTGTATGCCAGTCTAGATAAACTGCATTGTTTTGCTTGGTGTCTTAATGCATCGTTTATGGAAGTTTTTTATGTGTTTCTGTTTAATATTAATCATATGAAATGGCTTCTGATGCAGGTGGACAAGCATATCGCAGTGCTTGTGCTGCTGACCGAACTGGTCATGCTCTACTACACACACTTTATGGGCAGGCAATGAAGCATAACACTCAGTTCTTTGTGGAATACTTTGCACTGGATCTTATCATGGATGATGATGGTAAGCCTTTTATTATTGTTACAATTAAAAAATGCACCTATCTCCATGTGCTACATGGACTTGATCCATACAGTAATTCCTCCAGTTTGCCTGGCATTTTTTCTTCAGTAGATTAAAATGATTTGATTTATACAACATTTTTTTTATTCTTGGGTTTTATTTTTATTACAAGAAACATGGTGACTGGAAATGTATCTCATAAACGAGACAACTAGCCTGAGCCATTTGAATCTATCAAGTGGTTTCCCCAAAACATTAAACTAACGTCATGCAAAGAAAGGATACATACCCTATATAGCCTGAAAAATTACAAGATGATACCAGGTACAAGGGATTTGATTGGAGAATTCAGTGTATGTGCCCAAGGGAATAATTGGACATGTGGGACCTTCTTATGTAAACTTTTCTGTGATATCTTAACCTGGAAACTTGTAGGTTTGTATAAAACTAACTTTAGAATAGAGAGGTGTCACAAACATGCTCATCATGCTGGATAGAACAAAGGCCTTTGTGCATAGAAACTACAAGAAAACAAATGTGGTTTCTAACAACTGTGGAGATCTGCACTTATTCATGACCCTTAGCTAATCCACACCATAACATGACAACTTAAGGACTTTGGAAACTCTCTTGTATGGCTAATAAAATTCTTTATCTTTTGCATGCTTAGGGACAAGGTCAAGGTTTAATTATTGTAAATTTGAGAAACAGAGAATAATCTATGTGCAACAATCTATAGCCAACATATAACTCTGTAAAAATTAAATGGTCCTTGCTGCTATTGAGGACATTGCTCTTTTGTAATCCATGAACATGTTCTCTAGAGAAGCTGGGAAGCCTTGAGGAATTCCCCAAAAACTGATCCTCATCCCATTATTTGACATCCATAGAGAGCCTTGAAATTCACAAGTGAGCTCAAAATGATATTGCATAATTGAAGAGAAGCTCTCATATGACGATTTACTCCTTCCTGCTCTAATATGCCATTTTATGTTATCGGCCAAGGACTGTGAACTAGATGTACTATACATTGTTGGTATGCACATTGCAGAAGCACTAAAAATGTATGTCATAACCTTATTTTTAAAGTGAAATTTTATGAGGGGGCCACATAAGCCATATTGTGAAGTGAAATATCTCACTCCAAAGTCAAGCCTCCAGTGCTTGCTGTCTATCATCTATCACATGAATAAAGGATCTCAATGTCTAAAACATTTGATAGATAAGATTTAGGGCAAAGGGAGTGCCTTCTCGTGGGGTAGAGGAAAAAATACTGTCCTTGAAAAATGTACTTTGTATGCTCAATTCCTAATTGCTACTTTGACAATTGATATGAATTGGTTACTTTTGATTGATTTTTTTTATTAATCAGTTCAATTTTTCAAACATTGAGTGCTAATCCCTAAGAGTCTAAAACCATTCACCAGTTTGTGAAGTATTGATTCTGTATAAATTCTTTCATTGGTTTTCTTGTATTTTTTATGAAGTGTTTATGTTTTACATTGTTGTTTGTTGGCTGTAGGTGCCTGTCAAGGGGTGCTTGCTTTAAACATGGAAGATGGCACAATACATCGTTTTCGTGCCCATTCCACAATTTTAGCCACAGGCGTAAGGAGTTGGTTTAATGAAATTATCTTGTATATGAGAGCTATTGAAGTATCAATTTCACTAATGTCACTCATGCTCATTCCTGTGCTCTGCATAATTTTGTATATTACAATTCATGCAGGGTTATGGCCGAACTTATTTCTCTGCAACATCAGCTCATACATGTACTGGAGATGGAAATGGTATGGTTGCACGTGCTGGGCTGCCTTTACAGGTCATTATTATTGAATCCTCCTTGTGATAAATGTTTATGGCTGAATCCACAGTATCTTGCTATGCTCATGACCTTCTCCTTTTGTTTAGGATCTTGAATTTGTCCAGTTCCATCCTACGGGCATATATGGTGCAGGTTGCCTTATTAGTGAAGGTACAAACCTTCTCATACAAGTAAATTAGCTTGCAGGCTTCATTCATGTTTACTCAGAAATGTTAGCCCACTAAATGGATAGTTTATTAGTTTCAATATGAAAAATTATTTTCCTTATAGCTTATTAGTTTCCAATTCCATGTCGATAAAATATTCTGGCTTGTTTAGTTTTTCTTGCTTGGTAAATCTGGGGTGCAGTTATGGGCTTCCTTTAATGTTGTGTGGTTTATGCTTGGAACAGATTCTTAAGATTTGTATAGGAGCTGGCATTATGGTCAGCATTATTGTGGCAAATGGATTTGAACAAGGATGATGTTCTTACGAGTTTCTCCTATTACAATGATGCCACAACCTGTTGGATGCCTGTATAAATTCCAAGCTTCTCGCATTACCACTCTCTTGTCTACCATCAACAGTTCTTTGATCTTGAGTGTTTGGGGAGTTTATATGTGGACTCAACTGCCTCACTAGGATTGTCCAGCCTAGGCCCCCTAGCCTTGGTCTTTCTCCAACAAGCATTCTCAGACATTGCATTGGTACTGCTAATGTGATTGATGATATTATCCTTGGCTCCTCAAACGTGTCCTTAAATATTGATGGTTTTTTTTGTTCCCTTATTGATGGTCTTCATCAGCTTACACTGCTTGCAAGGTCCTTCCCTCATATGGTTTTTAATACTTGTTTGGGGGTTACCTTTGACTTTTAGGTTAACACCTGTGTGTCTATTTCTCTATTTCTTTTCCTCCTTTTCTCGTTTTATTGTTTTTTCTCCAAATCTAGGGTCCCCTTTTTAGCTCTAGTTCTTGGCTATTGAACTGTTGTACATTCCAGTCCCTTTAACCTATTCTTGGTCACACATGGACATTAATATAATTTCTTTCTTTCTGGAAAATTATTGGAAACATCAACTTGTTTTGGTAGTGGTAATTTACGCTCTTTATTGCTATAGCATCTACAACAAATGAGGATCTGAGTTTTAAAGATTTGAATTTTTTTAGAAATTGAAGGCAGTATTCATTACTTATATGTTGAATTGTTTGCCACTACGAGAATGTGTCATTCTGATGATAAATGGGGTCAAATGATTCTTGTGCAGTATTTCATTTATGGTTTTGATTGGCTAAAATTCCAGGTTCACGTGGTGAAGGAGGAATTTTATGTAATAGTGAAGGTGAGAGATTTATGGAGAGATATGCTCCAACTGCAAAGGATCTGGCTTCTAGAGATATTGTGTGCAGATCCATGACCATGGAAATTCGTGAAGGCCGTGGTGTTGGTATGTGTATATAAATATTTTTTGCTCTATTTGGCTAAAATGAAAAAAATCCTTTGGGTGTATGAACAATTTAGGGCATTTCCTATCAAGGTTGTATTTCTTGTATTAATGATGTGTTTCTTGGCAAAAGTCATTCTTAGACACTAATCTAGTCGTAAAATTTCCAAGAAATATTTTCCATTAAGTATCTAGAAACATTCCTGTAGAAATAAAAGCTTCCTGTGTGCTGCTTGATAACTTTTACATTTTTCTTGAATCACTATAGTTGCTAATGTCACGTCTTTTTCATAGGACCCTTGAAGGACCACATATATCTCCATTTAAATCACCTACCTCCAGAGGTCTTTAAAGAGAGGCTTCCTGGCATCGCAGAAACTGCAGCAATCTTTGCAGGGGTTGATGTTACAAAGGAACCAATACCTGTCTTGCCAACTGTCCACTATAATATGGGTGGCATTCCAACAAATCACCTTGGTGAGGTAATAATGGATATCAAAGAAAGATCATATTAACTCGAATAGCTGTAGATAACTATTCTCTTGCTGTTACAGAGAAGCTTGACACTTGAAAGCAAACACTAATATGTATATGCGTTTGGGCTGAAAAATGCTATCTGTGCTTCGCTTAAAGTAAATATTTTTATGTCAATTTGTGTTGGTTAAATTTCTGATATGCAGGTATTGCATATTAAAGGAGATAACCCAGATTGTGTGGTACCTGGACTAATGGCTGCTGGAGAGGCAGCATGTGCATCAGTTCATGGTGCTAATCGACTTGGTGCAAACTCCCTTCTCGACATTGTTGTCTTTGGTCGAGCTTGTGCCAACAGAGTTGCTGATCTATATAAACCTGGTATGTTCTTGGCATTTCTGTTTACAAGGCTTTGCACGGGTTAGCAGTTTTTGCTACAAGATTTTGCTGATAGATTCTAGGCATCTGCAGTTCCTGAAGATATTGTTTTGCACACCTGTTTCTGGAGGTCCCGTTGATGTGCGTTTTGTGACACACCGAACACTCTAGAATAAAGAGTCCAAAGACGCTCTATCCTCTCTTGAAAAACTACTGCGTATGCTAAGATTGCAAAAAGATCATATGGCAATTCCAATGTTTCTTCAGTCAGGTCTTGACGTGTGGATAAGCTCAATGGGCGTTGTGATATGCCGGTAACACAAAGGGACCTATATTAACAAATTACTCATAAGTGAGGACTTAGGTGGATTTGACATTGAATGCTCTATTTCTTTTTTTTTGGGATTTTCAATTTTTGAGATTTAAAAAAAAAAGGAAAAAAAGGATGAGGGTTTAGAAGTCCTATACTATTCCTATGAAATCAAGAGACGGTACGAATTGAGTGAAACTAAGAACAATACTTTGCTTCGCCACACAAATGACAACTACACAAAGCAAGTGCAATCTTCTAGGATTTGTGCTTAAGGTTTCTTTACCATGAATGATACCATCAAGAGAACAATATTATTCAAAGTAAGCATTAAAGCATCCACATTATAAGCTCAGTCTAACTTTACTCATTGAATGAAAATCATCCATTCAAAGAAAGTATGAGCGAAAGTTTCACCAATTTATACTATCAATCTATCATTCATCTAACATGCATTCAAATCAAATTCTACTTTAATCTACTCTAGGTAGGAGAATATGTAACCATGCAACCATTTGACAATAGAAGGATTCAAAGCAAATCATGCAATATGAACTTTTATTCTCAAAGTAGCTATGAGCAACAATTTCATAAGACTCTCTCGCATGCAATGAAATGAGAGAATGAGAGTTTATATAGAGTTTTGGAAATGAAATAGACGGCCAAGATTGATCCAAGATCAACAACAGAGATTAAAACAAAGTAACCCTAACTAGGGTTTCCCAGAATAACAATCAGTAATCGGTGAGTAATCAGTGAGTGAAGTGGCGTGAGGAGCTATCTTTGAGGGGGCACATCCTTATCCTCCTCAGTGGCATTGTATTGGATGAATCTGGAAACTATTGTGCTAACTTCCTCGATCGTGACAAGTGGCAGCATATTGACCTTTTATTCTAGTATGTTCAAATCATCTTCACATTCTGCGAAACCAATTTTCCACTCTGACTCTTGTCGTTGGAAGGCATGCCAGATGGACAAGAAGTTGGCTTTCTCAGTCAAATTTTGCTTAAAGATCGGCCCAATGGTGGCGAAGAAAATTTCTCGAACTCTGTGCCTCAGGTTTTCAAGCTGCATGTCGTTTGCTCGAACAATGTCTTTCTCAAGTGCATCTACAACCACAAGTAGAATCTTGTTCCAAATTTCCTTTGTCCGCTCCTCAACTCTAACAGTATCAACCTTCACCTTCTCTAAGACTTCATTACGTGCAACCAGCGCGTAGTACCAGCTATTGAAGTCGTATGTAGCGCTTGCTGCAATAACCTTTCCATCGACTAGTTCCTGCTTCGGAACTGCTCTCAGCACTTTGAGACATGGAATAATTCTATCTTGGATATCTTGAGCGTTGTCCCATGCTTCTGCCAGAGCTGCAATCCTCGAAAGCAAAGAGGAAGTTTTCCCATATGCCAACATCAATTTCTCTACAAATACAGCCACTTCTTCACTTTTGCTGATTATCCACTCTTTGGTTTCTTTGGTTGTGGTCCTCTCTTCTTCGAAAGTCTCTTGGGAAGAGTTCATCAATGGGGGAACCGCTGAGCTGGCTTGATCAAGAGGCTTGGTTAAATGCTGAATATACTCTTTTAGGCGTTCAACTTCTTGTTTGTATTCCTTTTTCTTTGCCACTTCCTTTTCTAACCTTGCCTTGATAGAAGTGACTGAATTGTCCAGGTCTTCCACTTCCTGACCTTTTGTGGTTGGGCCCAAGTCGATAGTGGTGATGGCATATTCTTGAGGAGCAATATCCTCCCTTGACTTATCAACTGTCGGTACAACAATTTGTACTGTACGATGGTCGACTTCGTCTCTTTGGATGGTGGAGAACATTCTGGCGGGCTTCTTTACATTAACTACTTCCAATTTGGCCAAGAAATCGGCCATATCATCTTCCTCTGGAATTTCTATTTGTTCTTTAATCTTCAATCTCTCCTTCAGCCAGTCAGGGATAGTAGGTTGCTCGATGCCTTCTTCCTCTTGAATATCTTGTGCACATGGAATATCTTGAATTCCTTTGAGGGCGGAAATCATTCCTTCTTGGAATTCACTGTCTAGAGTATCAATTTCATTCTCAGACTCCAGTATCTCTGTGCCCGTGGGAGATGGTGGTTTATCATCCTCTGGCTGGATAGGAATGGAAGAAGGAATCCTTATGTCTTCCAATGACTCATCAATATCTAGTATTTCGTTCATGTTCGCAGATACGGAAAAATGAAGAGGCTCTGATCTTTGCTTCTTTCAGGTAGGTTCTTCATCTACAATCTTCTTCCTTTTGCCTCCTTCCTTTTCCTGGGATTGGTGCTCTTGATAGGCTCATCACCTTGCGATGCACCAGCATTTGAAGAATAGGATTCTGCTTCACCCATTAGGTTGTAAGTCAAATTCACATTCCTCTGCCGTAGCTCTTGGATTTGCTGATCTGTCCACCATTGTGAATACTTGATGACTGGCCTCATGAAGGTGGTCAAGTCTGCAAGTTCTGGTTCTGACCATCTTACGGGAAGAAGAGGCCGACTCTCATCAAAACCTGGCTGAATATATTCACCATCATCTTCAAGTTGATCATGGAAGAGCTCGGTTGTCCTGATTAAGCTGACCGACAGTCTAGACCATAGTCTTTTCCGTACGTCATACTCATCTACAACGTTCGCCCAATAGTCCTCCAAGTCTACCTTGTGTTTGTATTTTATTCCATTCATAGCCCCGATGTGATGGTGAGGGTCAAAATCAGCTCTGGACCTGTATGATGTGAACATATACCATTGCATCTCGAACCTGGCACTTTCAGCTACCTGTGCCGATGGGAAAGATTCTTCGATATTTCCAATAAAGAATGGAAAAGTGATGGCTGCCTTGCTTTTTACTCTCTGGAAGTTTTGATATGCTCCAACAAGATCATTCTATTGGTGGAATAAATTGGGAGCCTGAAAGGACATCCAGTGAATCCCTGAATTTTGATGTAGGTGAATCTTGGAAATTGGATGTACTAGGATCCGTACTTGCTGATAAGGCTCTTAGCCTCATGGGTCAACCTTTGATGTGTTCCTCCTTGCAATATCCTTGTAATGTACATTAGGAATGCATCATGTGCTCTTCTGAAATGAGATTTCTTAGATAGTTGCAACTGGGGGTAGCAATCATATGACTTGAACTCGTTCTCTCCATTGCCTACCACACCTCGACATATCAATCCTGAATATTTATAGGTCCTTTCTAGTAGATAGATAACATAAGAACTCATATAGAAAGATTTAGTCGTCTCCAAATTCATCAGCTGCTCATGGATGTTGTCATTGATCATCCTTGACTAGTTGAACATCTTGACGCCTGAGGTGATCTCGTCAATGAAAAAGTACATCCATGTCTCGAACGGTGCACCTTGAGGGCTGCCCATTATCCTGTTCAATAGCAAATCATATCACCATAGTCTTCTTTGAAGTTTGTCGGGAGCAATTTCTTTGGCATCTTCTTAATAGAAGGCCTTGGCTTCTCCAACCATGTCTTGTTGATGTTGGTTGCACACTGATCCATCCGGTCTTCAAAGAGTCTCCTTGCATCTTCCCGAGTCTTATATGAAGTTCAATTGTAGTTGGGAATGCCAAATGCTTCTTGGATAGCCAACTCTCCGATTTGTCCGGAGCAATTTCTTTGGCATCTGTTCAATAGCAAATCATATCACCATAGTCTTCTTTGAAGTCTGTCCGGAGCAATTTCTTTGGCATCTTCTTAATAGAAGGCCTTGGCTTCTCCAACCATGTCTTGTTGATGTTGGTTGCACACTGATCCATCCAGTCTTCAAAGAGTCTCCTTGCATCTTCCCGAGTCTTATATGAAGTTCAGTTGTAGTTGGGAATGCCAAATGCTTCTTGTAGGTGCAATGATTTGTCTCTCTTGCGGGTTGTAGTGTTTGGCATACTCCACTATCAACTTAGCACACTCCACAGCCAAAGGAAATCCAATTG
>VDFB02323261.1:0-68337 GCA_007258455.2 Sequoia sempervirens | reverse complement strand
CATGCATGCAACTCAAAGATAACTGGAATCCATAACTGAATCGAATCTAAATTGAATTGAACTAGAACTAAACTGGATTTTGAACCAACTAAACTAAAATTGAACTCATCCGAATCCAAATCGTAATCCAAACTCAAACATGTAAACATCAAATCCCAACTCATATGGGATCTCATACATGCATTCAAAAGTGTTTAACCTGCTAATTCTAGTACAACCGTAATACAAGGTGAGTTTCACGTTACCATGTGTGCACCCACATGCTCCTATTATTTAGGAATATCTACAAATGTTAATTTCATGATTTATTTCATCAAATATTAATCTCATCCTAATCTTAGTGTTGTTGAACACATTCCAAGAATCTAGGAGATTCATCAAATAAGTAATTTTTAGGATTTGCAATTAAATGGCATCCTATTTCCAACATCTAGCACCTGTTAATTTAATTTAAATGAAAGGAACTTTTTAACACTAATTTTTAACATATATAAGAGTAAACTGTGAAGTAAATACTAACTATTGTATCATTTACCTTCTTGTAGCTTGAGTTTGGTGAAGAGTGATTGAAGATGCTGAGTTGATGAGATTACATGCCTCCGAGACTAGATGTCCTACAAGATTAGGTAGCTCGCGACGAGCACCATTGTTAGGTGAGTTAATTTTTCTGCCTTAGCTTTGACCTTACACATTTATTTTATGATTTGTATGCATTTCCAAGTTAATTTAGGGCTTTGAAGAAAAAGTTCACAAAAAGTCTCTTTTTTTGTCAAGGTGTCCCTTTTTTCGCAAAGTTCCTTTTGTTGCAAAGTGTCCCTTTTTGTCACAAAGTTTCCCTTTTTGTTGCAAAGTGTCCATTTTTGTCCAAATTGTCTTGTTTCTTCGTGAAGTGTTCCAAAAGGGGTATAAAGTGTGTAGGACCCTTAGAAAATTACACTAGAACAAACTTAGTACACCTTTTAATTGTTGGTGTATAAATTTAAGATTGTAAAATGCTTATAGGACATACTTTTGCTTTAGATTCCTCCCCGTTCATGGTAGTGTCTGAGCGGTAGGCAGATTTGTTGCCTCCAAGACCTAGACCCGACACTGTAAGTAGAGGATATAGAGATAGTACATATTACATGATTGTATTGGGCGTACCTCATACCCCCATGAGGGACCATGATGCTATGTTAATGGCACTAGCAGAGCGATGGAATGCAAACACATGCACGTTTCATCTTCCCACAGGAAAGATGACCCACATTAGAGGGCATCCATCGCATACTCTGAGTTCTGATTCCGGGCGAGAGGGTACATTTTCTAGCGCATCAGTCATTTCAAGAGATGAAATATGATATGAAGTATTGCCTTGGAGGTCCAGTTCATGATAGTATTGTGAGGCCATAGATCAATCTAGCCATGCTACTATATTCCCAGGCCCCATTTGTTGCACTAGTTATGATGTTCACTGTAGCACTAGTACTCATCCTTGATGGTTGGGGAGGACATTTAGAGGGAGGACAAGTACATATGATTCAGGGGATGGCAGAGCATAAGACCGTGTACGCCTAGGGGTGCAACATCCTTGGGCACCTATATTATGATCTAGGGTCCATTTTGTGGGATCAATAGTATGGTACACTATATGCCACTACAGGTGTGGTTCCTAGAGCATAACACGTGCACCAAAATGATAGGATTTCCATGTGCATCAGCCTTAGGGTATCCTCACTCATTCAGCTATCCATTGCGGTGGCTATGGCAGTATGGTGACTTGCATTTTTGGAGAGTCTGATTTGACTGACTGGATGAGGAGGAGATCATATGGAGACCTTACCAGGTTATACCATAATGGTTGGATGAGACTCGTCAAATGAGGAGATTACAAATGGACATATTTTTGATAGGAAAATACAATTACATAGTATGACCTTTCTACTATGATTGCGTCGTGCAACAGTTTGGACAAGTCTAGATACCACCCATGGCACGACACTTTTTCATCAAACACATTGGAATACTAGTTGTCCCATCGGTTAGTGGTTGGTTGTTACCATCAAAGAATGCAAATTCAATAGGAACATGCTCATTACCACGCCAATTTAGAAATGGATACTCTGTGTCATGAGATCATGGACTTCGGTTGAAATCCCCAACTGATGGGACTGGATTTTTGTCAAGATCACATATTGTTGTATGACATATCTCACTGTATTAGGCACACAAAACTATTAGGATTTGAAATGATTTTTCCATCTGCAAAATCCCATCTTGTCTTTAGTCTTCACATCCTCCAAAAGCCAATGCAATCTCGTGTCCAGAAGATGGTCGTTTCTTGCAAAATGGTTTGAAACCAAGATTTCCTATAAAAAATGATTATATGTTTCTTTCAAAATTCTATCGGTATCGATTATATCAGGAGCATATAGACTATTTCTTCAATACCTGATTCACTGAACTCATTTCCAAACTCCCAGGCATGTAGCTTACCCGTAATTATAATAAAATTCTGAGCATTTTTTGAATCCAAAATATCTCCCCAATGACTCTTTGATATTTGATATTGACCCATACAATGTATTTAAGCTAGCCATCATCGTAGCCCCTGTACAGTAACAAAATCCTTATAGCTATCTGTCTCCCATGAAGGTTGTAATAGAACCATGAAAACTATCCTTTTCTCTACTGAAAGACTAGATCTTCCATTTGGCAAGTGAATAAGAACCTAGATCATGTATGTCGTAAATCCATTCCGCCAATGTTTCAGACCAGAGGATTTAGCACAAATCTTTAGGTTCCTTAGCATGACTTCAATGGTAATGGAGCTTGAGTGTACCTGTATGTTGATAGACACATCTAGAGCTCTTTTGAAAATCTCTCGTAGAGAGAATTCCAATAACCTATTGATACCTGATATCTTAGCTTAAATAACATCAAGATGCACAATAGATGAATAATCATAATATTTGAATTAGCCTAAGACTTGAGGGATGTCGAGATACTTGTTTTGTATTGAACAAGATATGTGGTGGAGGACCTTGCTAATTAAATATGTGTGACTAGAGAAGCAAGAGATAATACCTAGCAGCCCAACTAAGAATTTATTTTGCAGCGTATCATCAAATCGATTCTGTATGCATCCTTATTCCTTTATCTTTTTTATGGTCGTGGATGTCTGTACTATGTTGCAAAGCTTCCATATTAGTATAGAGCAGAGAGGACGCAAGGAGAGTTAAGGAATTTGGAGTTGCATTTGTAAATTGCATTTGTCCTACTGTTTGAAGTCCTTCCAACAAATCTTTTTTATACATATGCATCAATCATGGCAGCCATAAGATAAAACAGTTCATGTTCTTCGTACGTGCTTCCATGAGTTGTCTTGATAACTCATGCACATTTTCACTAGGTTGGGCTTTCGAGTGGTTTCCACAACTCTTTCGGGTGCCGCCAATATTCACAAACCTTTTATGTAAAGCTTGGATGTATTCTTTTTGGCATTTTCTCTTAGTATGAGAAGAGTGTCGAATTTTTATGTGGTTCTCACAACCACTTTGGGAGTTGAAAGAGGTTTTAAAACCTCTTCAAACTTCCGACGCATTAACATTTCCTTTTTAATTTTTTCTCTTAAGCTAGTTCTCACAATCACATTGGGCTTCAACAAGGTTTTGAAAATCTTTTCAAAGTCCGATTCATTTTTCTAGCTTCATGATAAATTTAGATATGTGTTTCTCAAAAGTATTTTAAGCTTCAACTTGATGGAAAATATAATTTTTTTACTACTATGAATTGAATGCTTATATTTGCATGAAAACTTCATAAAAATGGTGCCTAACAAATCTAGACAATAAATCATCATTTATTTTTTCTTCATATATCTAAAACTCATATTTAAACTATTTCCATAAACTACTTGCCAATAATTTAAACCTTTAAAATCTTCTAAACCAAAAGGTTTTTTGACATGAAAAATTTCTTCAATATATTTCATTGTTTTTGGTTTAATAGGATCAAAATGAGTGATGGATTAGGCAAAATTCACCTTGCATTCAACCATATAGGTAAACCAACATTTTCAAATGGACAAATGATTTGAATTCAAGGAATAAACAAACTTATATCACCTTAGTTATGACCATGGCAGATTTTGACACAAAGTTTAATTGGGTTTATTCAATCATATGGGTAACACATTTGTATCATAAGTTTTAACTAATTGATAAGATTGATGTGAAAATAATCACTATAAAAGAGTTCAATAAATCACAATGAGATGTAAAGTATTTTTGGAGTACAAGCTAATGTTTTAAAATGGTATAAATCTAACAAAATATAGAGTCAAATGACATTGACATCATCCTTAGATTCCTCAAAAAGATACACAAAATTAATACCTCTAAGTAGAGTGTTACATCAGCAAAGATAAAGGAAAATATTATTTTAAAAAAATCAACTTATACATCTCTAGAAACACATTTCAAGATTATTTTGTAACATTATTATAAATTTATGATGAGAGAAATTTAAAATGATATTTTAACATTCACATGATTATATGTTTTTCACTTTTAATTTTATGTTACATTATCATTCTCACTAATGTATTTTGTATATATACATATATGATTTCTATTTTGATTTAATAATTTTAATTAGATTTGAGTAAATACAACCGTTACATAAACTATTTAAATGCTACTAATATTAGAATATTATTACAATCCTTCACAATAAATTCATTAGCTAACATGGTGAGCATGATGAGTGTGGGTGTACTTGTTTAGGAAAATACAAAATAGTTATTGAGAAATTGCTTTTATACCTAATTAATTCATTTTTTACCATCACATTTGATTTACTTTATTACACATTCTTGTGTGTATAATCTATCCTATTCTTGTATATAGTAAAATGATTCAAAATTTAAACATTTGCAATTCTAATACAAGTTGTATTTCATGATTTCTATAATAGATAAATTCATACCCATATCAAGTGTTGTCCCTTCTTATAATTCAATGGTCCTTTAATATTATTGGAGAATATAGGTTTTGTAATAGAATTCCTAAGCTACACTAGGTATTTTTCAATTGAATACTTACTCCCTACAATTAGAAATGGTACAACTATAATGGGTATGTGCAGGATCGTCAAGGAAAAACAGGCCCTTAAGTGGCGAAAATTTTAGAAAAATTAGAGTTAGGAAACTTAATGTAAAAATTTGAATAATTTATCTATATTATTTCAAAAATATGTAAGAATAGAGTCTGCAATAAATTAAATTTAGTTTCTAAACTACTAGGTTTATTTAAAAAAAGAAAAAATCTATTTGGTGAAAATTTGAAATTTCAATGTAGTAGTACTTAAATTTCAGGGAAAAGTAAGTAGGTGTCTGTCTGACCGCCCTAACCACAATAAAATGATAAAAAAATATATATAATATTTTAGATATAAGTAGAGGACTCATGTCCCAATATGATACATATTTTTTTGTAATTTTTTTCTAAGTAAATAATTAATTATGAAATTTTTATTACAACTTTTAAAAAATATAAAAACTCGTATGTCTGACCACTTATACTTGGTCAAAAATTCATGAAATTCAATTTTTTTTTTAATCCTATAGTATGTGAAGCATAGAATGTGACACATGTTTCAGATTCACAAAATGTGATACCATTTGAAAGCTATAGATGTTTTTCATTCAGCCTATCAATCAGGACTTTAGTCGTAATTCAAATAGAAAAATGAATAATAATTATTTATTAAATTCAAAGTAAAGTATAACTTATATTGGTGGAAAGTTGAGAATCTCCTTTAAAAACCTTTTTCATTACATCAATTTTGGGTTAAAAAAAGTCATCATCCACATACCCTACACATACCCATCATATCGCCACTTTTTGGTCCATCATGATCCTCCACATACCTAATACATTTTTCTTTTCTTTTAATTTCTTCTTTTTACATGGTGTGAATACAATTATGTAGTGTTACAATAAAAATGATATATTTATAATAATTTTTTTCCTTTTATTTTTTCTTGTCATGAAATAAATGTAGTAATTTAATATTACTATTTTCTTCTACATACTAAATTCTATAGAGAAATTCATATCTATAACTAATAATTTTCACTTTAAGATTTCTTTTAAATAATATATAAGGTAAGGTAGATTTCAAATAAGAGACGAATAATATAAATTTAAAAATAAAACAAGGATAAATTTCTCTAAGTAAATATTTAATTGTTATTTATTTAAATAATTATACTAAAAATAATCCACCTTCATCTAAGGTATATTTAAAATAAGAGAAGAAGAAAAATGTATAAGTATTTTTAAAATTTTAAATAATAATTAAATAAATGTGTTGATTCTCATCTAATATTTAGTTATATTTTGTTGTTTTCATCTTGTCGAATTGTGTATATATATGTTGTTATTGATCTCTTTATTATAATTGAATTAATTAATCAATAAATAAGTTTCTCAAACTTTAATATAATGAAAATAATTAAAATTCTAGATTATAATAGACAGAACATACCAAAATAAAAAATAATATATTGAAAATGGTTAATTTACAATTATATAATAATAAAAAATATTTAGCAGTTGAAAAACATATTCTTTTAATATTCTTCAACATATACTAATATACATCACTTGATGAGATTGATAAATAGTAACAAGAGATACAACTTTTCAAATAAAAACTACGTAAAAAAAATTCATTTATAGACATTATAAAATAAAATTTATTATATGTTGAACCATAACTTAAAAATAATAATAGGAAATTTATTTTTATTATAAACATGATTGAAAAGAGATAATTTACTATGTTTTTATGTGCAATGGGTATAGATTAGTTTATTTGAAATTGTTTAATTCATTCTTATCATAAGGAGATGAATATTTACTTATAAAAGTCATATATTACATGATTTTAATGAAAAGGCACAATTTTCTTTTAAATAGTATTATATTTTGAGGGAAGAAGGTGAATTTAAACTTAACTTCCATGTGGGAATAACAAACAAATGTACTTTTCTAGGCATGGTTGTTCCAAAAGATTCATTCATGTCTATCTCTTCTTCACTTCTCTAATGAAAGTAGTGAAAGAGATGTGCTAATGTAGCCTCAATAGTAGCAATGCCCATTGAAGTACTAGGGAAACCTCTCCTTCCTACCCCAAAAGGTATGATGCTTAACTATGAATATTTGACTATATCAAAGAATTTACCCATAAATCTCTTAGGCCTAAATTCAAAGGGATCTTCCCTTACTCTTGGATCTCTTCCTATAGCCCAAGCATTAGCTATAAGCCTTGTTCTTGCTGGTATCAAGTAGTCATGATGAGAACCTTCCACTATACAAGCTTTAGTAGATTCATGGGGGATGAGCAAGGGAGCTGATGGATATAATATTAAAGTCTCTTTCACCACAAAATGCAAGTATTCCATTGCTTAAAATATGAGAATTTTTTATCTCCTCATCTTGTTTTACTATAGAATTAATTTCTTCATTTAATTTCTTCAACACCCTTGGATTTCTCAATAATTCACTCATTTCCCATTCCAATGTAGTTGTTGATGTATCTATCACAACAACAAACATATCCTACACACATACATAAATTAAGTTATATAAATAAATACATATAATCAATGGAAAGTGATGTAGCCACTAAATTATATTATATAATAAAAATCAATACCTACCTCTCATAAATAGGGATTACACATCTATTAAGGAAATTGGTGTTAATGAAGTCTAAATTTTAGGCTCCAAAAAAGATATGGTTTTGATTATAAGAGAAAAATAGGTTTTGAAGGGACCTAAAACCATTTACAACTTTAGGCACAAAATGTTGCTCAAAAGATAAAACACTAGATAGCCAACAACATCCCAAAAACCTAAAAATAGCAAAAGATACAAACAATTGCTTAAAAAATCAACAAAGAATAGTAGCAGCCAAACAACAACAAGCCCTAACAGAGATGAACCACATGTGTAGTCTTCTGACCACCACAAACAAACTTAACAAGAGATTAAGAGGATTGATTATTCTTAGGAAGACCTCTCTTCCTTCTTTGCACAACCATCCATGAAAGATCATCCTCTGAAGGATTAGAGCAAGGGGGGGATGGGGACAAGCCACCAAAGTACCTAAAATGTCACTCCCACAACCAACAGTAGCAACAAGAGCTATAGATAAAATTGTAGTCATAGCACCATCAATAGAATCATTAGCAACAACAACAACAACCTCACCAGTCATAGTAGCAAAAGTAGGAAAACCAACTACATTAGTAGCAACTATAGAAAAACTAGTAGTTGCAGATGGACCAACAACACCAACAACAATAACATAAGGAAAATGTGAACCATCAGCAGAAGAAGTGATGACTTTAGGGGCCAATAAATCATCCCCAAAATCATCCTTAGAATCATCATCCATAGATTCTCCCACAACAACATGGTCATGAAGAGCATCATTCCAACAAGTAGCATAACTCTAATGATATTTTTGATAGTTAGCAGCTAAATCACTTGTAGAAAAGCATCTCCTACATCAAAAAGGAATTCCTTCATAATCAAGAATCCCAGACCAAGGTCTAGCCCCCACCATGAAAATGACCTCCCCAAGTATATATTTAGAAGTATCAATGTCCACAAGAATGCAGGAGAAAGTAGGATCATCATATATAAGAGAAGACAAATCAACCATAATAAACCAATCAATAGCATTTCCAATGGACTCAAAGGAAGGAGTACAAAACTAAAGAGGTAAGTTAGGAAGTCTGACCTAGGTAGGAACAACACTAATAGATTCGCAAAGAGTGTTGAAACAAGGCAACCAAGGCCGAAGAGAAAGTGAGTTCTTTCCCCATAACCAAACACCCCCTTCCAACACCTGAGCCCTATCCTCCTCAGATTGAAAGGGAGCCAAAAAAAGACCCCTAGCTGAAGGATAGAGTTCAATCATATCCTCAACAATAGGCCTCCAAGACTTGAAAACCCATTTGTGCAAATTCGGGAGGGAAGACCATAAACCATTAAATCTAAAAATAAGAGCAGAGAGAGAAAAATAATCTTCTTTATCCAACACCTCATGCCCACCAAAAATAGTAGGGTTAGAAGAAGAACACCATAAGGGTTTACCCTAAAAAGAGGGTAGAGAAGAAGAAGGGGTTTTACCTCTAGACCCAACCACCTTAGGAAAGGACTGAGAAGCAAGACACGAAAGGGGGACCTCCACATGTAGTGACCCAGACCCTAATGGGGAAAATTAGAACTAGCAAAACTACAAAGAAAAGGTCGAGAGCCACTAGGTGAAGACAACAATGCCCCAACAATAGGTAACGAACTATCAACAAGCACCCGCAAACCAACAACATCAAGCCCAGTAGCAACAAAAATTGACCCAAAAGAATTCGATGCCACACCAACAGCCAATGAAACACCTGAAGCCCATGGAAAACCAGCAGTAGCAACCCCAACGACAACCAAAACTGACCCAGAAGAAGCTAATGACAACCAACAACAAATTGCGCACTAGCAAACAATGGCGCACCCGCAGCCAATGACACACTAGACTCCAACAGCGAACCAACTATAGAATACAAGGGAGAACCAATAGAGATAGCCATTTTAGCAGAGAGCAGGAGAGCCATTTCAAAATCCCAAGTTACCTTAGGAACATACTTTAGCTTTTTTACATAATACAATTTTTTAATTCAACTAAAAGATTAAGTCAAATATTTTGAAGAAAAATGATAGTTCTCTTAGTTGTGGTCTCTCTAATTTTAACCTATCAAAATAACTAAAATATTTCTTCTCAATATATAAGGGCACAACTTTATATGTTTAAAAACTTATGTTAAACTAGACTACAACACATTCATTAAAAAAACATAAAAGGTAGTTGCCTCCCACCCATGTTACATATAGAATCTAGCAATAAAGTTTAGCAACTAAACTATATTTTTTGCCCTCCCTCCCACCCATCCAGTTATTTCTTCTCAATATATAAGGGCACAAATTTATATGTTTAAAAACTTCTGTTAAAATAGACTACAAAACATTCATTAAAAAACATAAAAAGGAGCATTACGTTTTAGAAATCATGATTTTTTTTAAAAAATAATAACATTTAATCTAGACTATAGATAGAGTATTAATAATAGATAAAGAGCATTAATTTTCAAAATTCATGAAATTCTAGTGTGAGTTTTTAGAAGGTATCAAGCTAGTGGCTCAAATCTATGCAAACTTTAATAAAATTCACATTATGAAATGGTATTTAATTCCAATCCCTTATCATTATTAATAGTTTTTCACATTCTTAAATGTTCATAAATTTTCATTTAAAATAATATCTCTTTAAAAATTAATGCGTTAACTTATTAATTTTATGTATTATTATTTTTTATGGAAACCTTAGCATAATCTATTTTCTAATGTATTTTTTATCTAAAATATGTGTTTTATTATTGCAATATTAAATTATTAAATTTTATATATTATTATATTTATGAAAACCTTATCATAATCCATTTCTTATTGTATTCTTTTAATCTAAAATATGTGTTTTATTATTGTACTAATACAATCATCGAATATAAATGTTAAGAAACATACAAAATTATATCGAATTTATCAAGGTAAATTAAATATGTAATGCCCCACCACATAACCTTAAAGAATGATGGAAAACACAATACTAAACTCCACAATTACATTACTAACATAAAGGTTACATTGCTTACAAAATATAATGATCAAGTACATCAACTGCACAAAACACACTGACTGACTGTTGTTATAGAATGAGTGTTATCACAAAGTTGCATGGGTTACCCTAGCGAATCTTCCTAGGCTCCAACCCCCATCTTGGGTTACCCTGGTGACCTCTCACGAAACCCGGCCCCACATGCATGCCAATGTGGAATCAAATATATTTCGAAGAGACAAGATAATGATATTGCCATTCCAGGCCTTCTCATCTCATCGCAAGTCTAAACAAGCCCTTGAGCCCATGAGCAACGCACAATTAACAAGTTAAGTGTTTTAAGCTACTCTTTCCCCTATTAAATTTATTTAATTACCACTGAATTAACTAACTCTACATGAGTTACCCAAGCACCACTTTGTGTGCTAGCCCCCATGAATAGTATATATATATATATGTATTTAATTAGATATATAATTATGTATATATTTAAATATATCTATTTAATTGGATATTATGTTTCATAGGTGCATGCAAATGCAAAATTAGATATTTTTAAATGAAATGATTTAAAAAAAGAAATTGATTTTAAAATAGAAGAAATTGGGAAATTGATTTAAAACAAATAGATTTAATTACTTTATTGTTTGTAAATGGTATTGCTTTAAGTTGGATTAATTTGAACAATGTATTATTGGTCTCTTGATAAAGAAATTGGATTTAGGAAATCCTAATGATAGTATTCAAATACTTGCCTGAACTACTTATTCTATTGAGATTTCTTCTATTCACATTTTGGGGAAATTGGTCAATTGTGCATAAATGTCTTCCAAATGTTTTTTATTTATGAGGGGATTGTTGTGTATTGTGGTTCAACCATTATGTTTTCTTGGGTAGTGCTCTTGAAGATTCAGTTTGAATACCCGACTACTACGAACGAGATGTGAGATTTAGTTTGAACACTGGGTTACTACGAATGGGATGTATTGCCTCTTATATTTTGTATTGGGATTTAATATTCATTTTGTGCACCTTGTTTACCCATGGTAGTGGATTAGTTCCTTATGTTGTTAGTAGGGGAGTGGCTCTTCATGGGGGCCGACACACAAAGTGGTGCCTGGGTAACTCATGTAGAGTTAGTTAATTTAGTGGTCATTAAATAAATGTAATAGGAGAAAGGGTAGCTTAAAAAAATTAACTTGTTAATTGTGCCTCGCTCATGGGATCAAGGGCTTGTTTAGACTTGGGATGAGATGAGAAGGCCTGGAATGGAAAGATCATTATCTTATCTCTTCGAAAGATATTTGATTCTGCATTAGTATGCATGTGGGGTTGGGTTTCATGAGAGGTCACCAGGGTAACCCAAGATGGGGGCAAGAGACTAGGAAGATTCACTAGGGTAACCCATGTAACTTTGTGATAACACTCCTTTTATAACAACAACCAGTCAGTGTGTTTCATGTAGTTGATGTACCTGATCATTATATTCTGGAAGCAATGTAACCTTCATGTTAGTAATGTAATCATGGAGTTTAGTATTGTGTTTTATGTCATTCTTTAAGGTTACATGGCGAGGCATTGCAAAATAATTCTATTTAATTTAAAATATAATTAATTTAGATAATTTATATATTATATATATTATAATATATAAGGTGATGAATGCTAAATCTAGTTGTCAAGAATGAATATCTTGATATTAATAATAAAAGACATTCACTAAAGGAACTCAAATAACCAAATAGTGTAAGATGTAAATTTATTCCTATGAGTTTGAAGTGTATGTACAACTTCCTATACAAGAGTTATTTAAGCTTCTTTAATTCAATTCTATAATAAAAAAGGACGAGTGTATCATATTATAGATTTAATTTATCTAAAAATAGTAAACATTTTTTCACATTTAAGATATTCTAAACATAATTATTTGAAATATAGAAAAAAGAAAACATAAATACATAATTTTCAATATTACAATAAATTTATTAAAAACACACATCTTAAAAATTTAAAATTATATCAAACTTGTAGAACATTTAACTAATATTATTAATCATTGTATATTAGTTATTTAATATTAATCTTCAACTAATAACTATCATAATGGAAAACTCTAAAATTTTATTAAATTTAAAAAATTATTAAATCAAAGATATTAGATTTCCATAGTTCATGTCAACGGGAGTTTGTTACTTTTAGATTAAACAATGTGTTAGTTTTTTAATCAACATTTCAACTCTATGATCCATCATGAGGATGCAAAAGAGTTGTAGTAGGAGATTATAGACCAAAACCCTATAAAGGAGGAGGGTGATGGGAAAGGATGCACAAGAATCAAGATAAGAAGAAATTACATAAAGAGTAGAAACTAGAACACTAAACCTAAGCTAAAAAAATCGAAAATGAGACTAAGAATAAATTGATAAGACTAAAAAAAGAAGAAATATAACATTACAATAATTATTAATAATTAAATGATAAAATAAAATAAATAAGGGAAAAATGAAAAAATCTCAATGATGTAGGAAATTTAGATAAAGATAGAAATTACATAGAAAAATTTAAAAGAAAAAACATAATATAAATTAACTAAAATATAAATGTAAAAACTAACATTAATAAAATATTATAGTTATTAAAAATTTAAACATAACATATCATTTAAAAATATTACCACATATCATTTATTGGCTGGTTCAAAACCTAACACATAATTTTAATGGAGAAACAAAACCTCTCATATCATTAAATGTTAAAGATTTACACACACACACACACACATAAACCTTAAATTACTTCATATTAGAAACTAAAATTATGAATCTAATCCAACCTACCTATTTACTTTCAGAAAAATTTAGACTGATTTATAAAAATGATTGCCTTCTTATTTTCTAGTGTGGTTTCCGTGTCCAACAAAGTCCTGATGTCATTCCACGTCCTCCTCCACGTTGTAGCTTCACATTTGCTCCACATGTTCGTCTATTATTTTTTGGAAGATTCCATCCAACCACTGTTAGATATTCCTCATACGTCGCCTGATCCCCTGCAAGTCCACCCACTCCAAACAAGGCAGTTGACATTTGTCTTTCCCATCAAAATCCACCAGGTTAAGTCCGATGTATAGCAAGCAATGTTGTGGCTCACATCCACTCCCACTCTGCCCTGCTCGCTCTTCTTCCAGATAGATCAAATCATTGCTTTCACTTCTTCCTCCCGCAAACCTTCGAATGACTCAATTCTCTTGTCATTCAACAGCTCCAACATACATATTTTTCTCATGTTTCACCAATAAGTCCCATAGGGAGAAAATGTGATCTCGTGGTGATTGTAAAACAAGTATTTTCTAGCGGCAATAGATGGCCTGTTGGCAAAAATCAAGTCATGGGTTTTGAGAAACTGCCTCGCTGGCTGAGAAGAAGATGCAACCACGATAGGAATAGAACTGAACTTCACCAACATTATTGCCCCATGTTTCTCAACCAGCCACTGTAGAATGTGGTGTGGAAGAGCTCCCAATTGATGGAGGTTTCCTATGATGGGTAGCGGAAATGGTCCTGGCAAAGATAATCTCCCATTGTTTTTTCTCGCCCATCCTAATAGAAGGGACAATAACATAGTAAACAACAAAATTGTAATGCATATCGCAGAAGCACTCATATTGAGATCCATTAGTATGAAAACCCAGAAAGGCTGAATGCTGCTTCACTTTGTCGGGGAGGGAAGTCTGTATATAAAACAATTTCTCTGGCTACCTCATTTTTATTTTTTGTGCGAGATGGAATCTTCTTTTTTGTAGCCTCACCAATTTCCCACTTGGCACGGTCATAAGTATGAAAAACTCTTACAAGCGAATGGCATTGCACCATCCAGCCAATCTATCTAATTTTTTTTTCCATTTGCAGCTAATTAATAATTACAATAAATTAAATCTACTTTCACACTTTATTATTAGGATAAATGAAATCTTCTCTCACCTAATTATCACATCAAATTCACATTGGCACTCTAATATTAAATTAAAATAAATTAAATCTATTCTGATTTGGGTATTAAATTAAAATAAATTAACTAGTAGTCGCATGCACAACATGCAACGATTAGCCATTAGGGGCCCACTGCAAAAGGTAGGTCAATGGGCAAAGGGGAAAGCTTGTTTTTGGCAGAGAAAAGTGAATTTGAAAGGCAAGCCAAGCTATGTAAACCCCATCTTATAGTGCACTTCTTTATTGTTAAGTGATGAGCAATGTAGCAGAGATAAAAAAGCATTTGTGTATATTAGAAGATTGATTTTTTGTGTTTCGATATCAATAATTTGTAGCTAGAAGTTGATTGCAGGAATGTAAAATTCATTATTTGTAATGTATCCATTACTTCCAATCTCAATTAATTAATTATCAATGATTTTAATAAGTAATAGTAGGAGAATCATTTTTGAATAATTTTTTTCATAATAAATCACATTTTTTGCATTGAATACAAGATGAAACTCAGTTGAAAGATATGGCACTAATTTCAATACAACCCATCTGAGAAAAAAAGATTTCTAAGTAAATGGATCCATTCCCTTTTCAAGGAAAACCAAAATGCATGAAATCCATCCAATTACAAACATGCAAAATTGAAACTCATTTCAGTGGAATGGGCTGAAATGTAACTTATTCCAGTGAACATCAAACAAAAGAAATCCATTTGATACATGAGATCAAATTCAAATCAGTCCAAAACAATTAAACTAATTTGAATGCAATCCAAGCATGTAAACACATGAATATTTTGATGTAGGAGTTAATCAAGATTAAAATCCATAGAGTACATTATAATAAAAAGGGATATTTGGAAGGCATGATTGGATGGATAATATGAATATGGCTTATGTATAAATTGTTTTACATCTCTACATTTATTTTGAGCATTATACACCATTGCAAACCCTATGTTATAGTTCACTTCTTTATTGTTATACGAGAAGCAATGCACCGAAGATTAAAAAGCATTTGCATATATTAGGAGATTGTTTTTTGCGATTCTAGATCAATTATTTTTAGTTGGAAGCTGATTGTAGAAATGTAAAATACAACCATATGTTTTTTTAATTTTTTATAATGTATCCATTACTTGCAATTTCAATTAATTAATTACCAATAACTTTAATAAGTAATATTAGGAAAATGATTTTTAAATAATTTTTTTCTATATAAATCACATTTTCTCAATTGAATACAATTGAAATTTGTAAAGTATTAGTTTTCATAATAATAATATTTTTTGTCAAAAATTTAAGGTATTATATATTTTGTGTTAACAAAGTGTATATTTGATGTTTTTGTATAGGTAAATCAATTGTTTGACTCATTAGAATGGGAAAATGTTTCTTGTGTTCTAGAATAAGATTTACTAGTTACAAAGTGGCTACCAAATTGTACATTATGTGCTATCTTCCTAAGATTAAATTAACAAGCGCAATTTTGAAAAAGTGATTTGATTAGTATAGTTATGTCTTTTGGAAAAGTGATTCCATTAGTTTAGCTATAATTGTCATCAGAAGTGGGTTTTGCAAACAAGTGAAGATGTTATAAGTAGTATGCACTCCATAATTTTAGGATTTGATCGACATGCGTACTTTGTCAAGGTATTTTAATTGAATTAGAAGGTAGACATTGTTTGTAGGGAACATTAGAAAGATGTCACCAAATGTATACAAAAATTTGTCTAGAAATATATATATATATATATATATATATATATATGGAAGAACAAATGTATGACGTTAAATGTAGAACTAGAAAACCCATGCTTGTTTTTCTTCCTACCATAATGGCCTAATGAGGGTGCATGACCTATATTGAGAGCCCTAAAAAAGAGAAGAATGAAACATGCCTGGGAGATATCATGGTAATTCATCATACATTATTATTTTAATTGAATTAGAAGGTAGGCCTTGTTTTGAGGAAATATGGAAAACACAATAGTAAATCTGTACAAGAATTTGTGCATATACATATAAGTACATGTAACAAAAAAATGAATGATGTGAAATGGGAAACCAGAAAAACTGTATTCATTTTCCACCCTGCCATATTAGCATCAGGGAGCCACATGGACTCTAGCCAAATCCTTGAGCAAGAGAAGTATCAAACGTCCAAGAGAGATGTTGTGGAGTTTCATCATACATCGTATAGTAGGAATATTGGGAAACTTTATTGTTTGGATATATAATATCTAGTATTTTTGTCTTATCTTTGGTGTGACAACTTGAAAGCATAAAAATAACTTGGTTTTTAAATCCCTTTCCATGCTTAAACCTAGTTCCTACAAACATAACACAATGGTATGTTAATGGAAAACCAAGGGAAATAAAAAAGGATAAAGAGCAAGTATACAAGTAAAATTAATATATACAATGTGAGCCTGAAAATAGTGAATAATTTCTATAATTAGTTAACCAAGGTTGTCTATTGAGAATGAGAAAGTATGAAAAGATAATAGTGAATGTATACAAGAATTTTTGCATATACATATATGTATGTAACAACAAGTGAATGGTGTGAAATGGGAAACTAGAAAACTCGTGTTCATTTTCCACCCTACCATATTGGCATCGTGGAGCTGCATGGATTCTAGCAAAACCCCCAAGCAAGAGAAGTATGAAACATCCATGAGAGATGTTGTGGAGTTTTGGTATACATCGTACAACAAGAATCTTGGGAAAACTCTATTGTTTCCATATATAATATCTGATCTTGTTGTGTTCTATTTGGTGTGAGAACTTGAAAGAAAAAATGTAACCTAGTTTTCAAATCCCTTTGCATGCTTGAACACAATTCTTGCAAAGAGAAAACAAAGGTTTGTTAGTGCACAACCAAGGGAAATAACAAAGGAAGGATAAAGAGTGAGTATACGGGTAAAATGAATATATACAATGTGAGCCTGAAAATAGTGAATACTTTCTACAATTAGATAACCAAAGCTATCTATTGACAATGAGAAAGTATCATACTTACATACAGTGTTGATTTTGTCCAACAAGGATGAGCTGCATTGAACTGAGTCGTAGGAGCATGAAATAATTTGCAATAGAGAGTGTAGAATACACCAACTTTCTTAAATGCATATTTATATTTCTACAGGAATCTATATAAAATAATATACATATAAAAGAAAAGAGGCTAGTAGTTGTCTTCTATTAACATGTTTCATCATATTGTTTTCCCCTCATCTATTTAAATATCAATCACATTTCATGATATTGTTTTCCACTAATCTATTTGAAGCTACCTCTAATAGAGTAGTCTATTGTTCTTCTAACAAGGATTGTTTTTTAATCTTTAAAATTCTATAATTTTTAACGTGCTTAATTTTTTTGCATGGAATATGTTATCGTTTAGATATATTTTTGTATATATAGATAAATTTATACATGTGTACATATGGATATATATATCTGATTATTTGTGTTTTTGAAAATGTCTAGACAAAGGAAAAATTCAACACACTTAAGTAACAGTTGTAGGTAAGGTCGATGGAAAATCTCAAAGACTCTTACCATATATGACATGATAACAGATAATAGAGAAATTATAAAACAACTATTAGGAAAACAGTTAGGAATCACAAGTGATAGATGGTGGGGAAAGCCACATTCAACTGTTTGATAGAAGAAAAGCAATCTTACTAAAGAAAACAATGACAAATGTGGTGTGTAAAACCCACCACAAAACCCTAGAGAATGACACACACATAACAGAAGTGAACATTTTGTTTTTTAAACTATAATTAAACAAGTAAAATAAACTACACTAACACATACATTCTCTAAGGTACGCGACGATGCTTACTTACAATACCCATTACTAAAAAAAGTTACTAAACATAACTTATATTTATTACTCATGAATTAAAAATCATACATCCAAAACATTAAAATACATCATTTAAGCTATAAAGTACAATAATGATCCATTCACACATTGCATTTATTTAATATTACAATTACAACTCTCATTTCCAAATGAGACAGCTTATACAAAAGTGTTACAATTACAAATTACAAAGATTTTCCATGAATACAATTGAGGAGTAATACAATTACAAGGTATCCAACAGATACAAGTGAGAACATAAAAGAATTATAAATCCATAGGTACACATGAGCTCTCAAATCAAGAAGTACTCGCCATCACGAACAAGAAGTGGGAACCCAACGGTGTAAGGTGCACTTTCCACCCAACCATGTGGTATCCGAAGGACCACCCCCCACGCTAGGAGATAGTAAAAGAGCTTCCTAGGAAAAACCTACAACCTCTAGACATAGGAAACAACAATACTAAACTACGCAAGTAAAAACCTAACAAAATGGTTACAATGGTTCTAGATAACAATGATCAACTACACCATACAACAAACTGACTGATGGTTGTCATAGGAGGAGTGTCATCACAAAATTGCATGGGTTACCCTGGCGAATATTCCCAGGCTCCAACCTCCATCTTGGGTTACCTTGGTGACCTCTTACAAAACCCAGGCCCACATGCAATCCAATACGGAATTGGTAATCTATCATAAAGACAAGATACTGATCTTGCCATTCCAAGCCTTCTCATTTCATCCCAAGTCTTTACTATCCCTTGAGTCCATGAGCGAGGCTTTAACAAAAGTTAATTGTTTAAACTACCATTTTCCCTTAACATATTTATTAATTTATCACTGATTAATCTAACTCTTCATGAGTTACCAAGACACCACTTTGTGTGTCGGCCCCCATGAAAGGCCAGACCCCTATTAACAACCTAAGGAACTAATCCCACTAACATAGGGTAAACCAGGTGCACATAACCAATTACATTTACCAACTCAACAATACTTATACGACACAACCTATTCACTTAACCAAGTCCAACTAAAAAAAATCTCGTGCACTACCCAAGTTAAGCAATAAAAAATAACATGAGACACAACAACATCTCAAGAGAACACATCTGGAAGTCTTACATAAACCAATAACTCAATTTTCTGAACAACGAGAATGAGAGATAACATAACTAAAAAGAAATTTAGGCAAGGTAATAACCTAACTTTAGGATTTCCTAAATCCAAGTAAAGCAATAACATATTGCATGTAATCAATCTGAATAATTTATAATTCCATTATAAATTAAAAAAAAAAGAAACTAAGACTTAGAGTTTAACTTCAATTTCTCAATTTCACTAATGATGAAAATCAGAATTTTTAATTTTTTTTAAACAAAATCATTTTATTATAAAATAAATATTTGCAACTTTTATAATCAAACAATCTTAAGATAATTATATTTAAATGTAAATATATATTAAACATATACATATATATAATTATATACTTTATGTATATACAAATATATATATATAATTGATTTAAATTCCCAAATCATTTAAATATAATATAATAATTTTCTAATTAAATATGCCAAAATAAATATACATATATATAATATATATATGCATATATTTATAAAATTTAAATATATATATATATTAAAAACAATGCATATGCCCAGGTAGGGGAGACAAGGTCAAACCCTGCTACTAGGTGGCTGCCTTATGGGGGTAGCACTAGGCACTGCCTCCATAGCCAATGCCTCCCATAATGGGGGCGGTTGTGGGGGTAGCTCCCCCAGTACCTCCAAAATTTAACATTTAATTTTTTAAAAAATCTCTCCTCTGTATATTCTGGAAATCCGCCTTACAACAATTTAGGATTTATTTTTTATTTTTTTATTTTTAAATAAATAAAAACTTCTACAGGTAAATTTCTCCCATATAAATTTTATACAATTTTTTTTCTCAAAAAACCAAATTTTCTATAGGAAAAATCTAACAATTTACTAGAGAATTAATTTAACAAATTTTTACAGAAGAATACAATTTTCTCCAATTTCACAGAGTTTTCAATTTGACTTCAATAGAGGTTTTCTAAATCATCTAATATTTTCCTTTTGAATTTTTCTATTGTTAAAAAAAAATAGAGGATCTAAAGCTTTCTCAAATTTTCTATAGAAATTTTCATAATTTTTCTACATAAATTTCTAAAAATTCACAACAATTTCTCAACCAACCTTTCAAAATTTAAAATCAAATCTTCTAAACAATAAAGGAATAAAAGAACCTATTATCTAAATCTTGTAGGAATGAAATCTGAAATTGAGCTTCTCTGAAAAATCCAATCTTCCAGAACCTTTTCCAAAATATCCACTTCCAAACCAAATGTCCAATTACAGAGCCAAATCTTTCTCTATTTTAATAGTCCAAATTTTCCAAAAATAAAATATCCTCCCATTAATTTTTCAACACTTAGTTAGAATTAAAAAATATCTCTTTCAACCACTATAGCTATTTCCTCTTATGCATTCAAAATTTATTTTTGTTTTTAAACAATTTAAAACACAATTTAATTTTCAAATAAATTTAAATCACTTAATCTATGCACTTTACAAAAAATCTTTAATTATTTAATTTATTTAATCAACAAATTTAATTTAATTAATTAATTTTTCCATTTAATAAGATAAATTTAATCAATAGATTAAATTACCTTACCAATTGAATAAAATAAAATTAATTAAATTAAATAACAATTTTAAATCTAAAATACATAAATTAACATTTACAACCACTCAACATTAATTTTCACATATAATGTTCATCGATAATAAATTATCAAAACATCAAAGATGAGATGACTCAACAACAACAAGACACAAACTGACGACACACTATGACTGGGATTGTGGTTTGACAAGGGAACCTTGTTACTATCTCCTAATCAACAAAACCATTGGGAAAGTGGGCACACTAAGACCTATAAAGCTAGGTGGAGACGATGTCCTATAGGTCTACAATCCTATAAACAAGATGAGTGTCAAACATGCATATAACATAGTAAACACACCGTGAAGAGAAATTGCGGAATCACCGGGTGCTCACATGTGAGTGATGTAATCATGTCCCCTTCACCAATATAGTCACATAAACACTAATGAAATTAAAGCATCATTAATCAACAGATGAGCATATATCAATATCAACAACTATGCTAATCAAAAGAATAACATAAAACATAACCATTCATATAGTGCATCATCACATCAAAATATAACACCATTATCACTCTAATGTCAGCGATCGTAAAACAGTAACAAGGAAACTAAGTCTATCAAAATAAAAACATTGTCTAATAGCATAGCAAACTATAGGGGTGCTATATTCTCCCCCCTAGGATTACTCTTACTCCTAGAAGCTTACGAAAAAATAGGGATAGAGATCCCTCATGTCCTAGTCGCATCCTCCCTAGTAGCTGAAGTATCATCTCTAGGATCCCACTAGACCCTGACCTACTCAATATCTCGACCCCTGAGGGCGAGTCTGTTGTGCTGCGTGATGGACATAGACTCCAAAGACAACTACCTGTCATCTAACTATAAAGCATTCCAATCAAGGATGTGAGATATGTCTAGATGATAAGGTTTGAGAACTGAAACATGAAAAACATCGTGAGTACGTGAGAGATTGGGTGACAAAGCAAGTCGATAAGTAAATGGACCAATCTTCTCAAGAATCTCAAATGCCCCAATAAAGTGAGGTGTGAGCTTAGAGCCCTTCCCATATCAGATTGGACACTTTCGTAGACGCACTCACAAAAAGACGCGGTCACCTACTGCAAACTAACAATCCACCTGATGTGCATCTGCATACTTCTTCTGCCTATCCTTTGCAGCAACCAAATGTTCCCTGATTTGAATCACCTGCTACTCCATATCTTGAAGCATATCCAGACCCAAAAGAACTCTATCCTCTAATTGATCACAACTCAAAGGAGTCTGACAAAGATTCCCATACAATTCCTAGAAAGGAGGCATACCAATCAAACTCTGATAGTTGTTGTTATAAGCAAACTCCACTAAATGGAGATAATCCTCCCATAATGTCTACTGGTCCATCACATACATGCACAACATATCCTCAAGGATCTGGTTGACCCTCTCGATCTATCCATCTATCTTAGGATGATACACTGAATTGAAGTTCAACTGTGTCCCCATAGCATGCTATAATGACGTCCAAAGAGCTGAGGTGAACACATGATCCCTGCCAAAAATGATCCGACGAGGAATACCATGCAACCTCACAATATCTCCCATGAACACTCTAGGAATGGACGAAGAATTATAGGATGAACAAATAGGTGAGAAGTGTACCACCTTCCTCAACCTATCCACCATCACCATAATAGCATCGTGTCGTCATGAAGAGTTGGGTAAACCAACAATGAAATCTAATGAGATTGTATCCTATCTCCACTATGGCACCAAATGTGGTTGCAAAATCCCTGTCATATGTTGGTGTTCAACCTTCACTCGTTGATACTCTAAACACCTTGACATAAAGTCAGCAATATCTCACTTCATACCTGCCCAAAAATAAAGTTATCGCAAATCGACAAGCATCTTCTTCACTCCTCGATGAGCTGAATAAGGTGCTTGATGTGCCTCTATCAAAACCAAGGTACAAAGATCTCTAGATAATGGAACATAAATGTGTCCCATGTGCCTCAAAAAACCATCTAAATCTAGAGAATAATATGAGAATCTTCCTTCTAGAATCCTGCCTAACTCTAACTTTGATCTCACCTCTTGGTACCAACTATCTGCAGAAAGTGTTGAAATAATCTAACTCCTCAAATCCACACGAAGAGTCAGCTTAGATAACTTGTGTCTCTGCCTGTTGAGAGCGTCAGCCACTATGTTCTCTTTCCCCTAAATGTACTTTACCTCGAAGTCATACTCACAAATGAATTCCATCCATCGCCTTTGCCTAACATTAAGATTAGGCTACGTGAAGATGAGGTGTAGACTCCGATGGTCACTATGCAACTCAAATATGTATCCCAACAAGAAATGTCTCCATCTCGTTAAGGCATGCACTACCGTTGTGAACTCAAGATCATGTGTAGGGTAATTCAATTCATGATCCTTGATTTTGCGCGATTCATATGCAATCACTCCACCATATTGCATCAAGATTACTCCTAATCCCTCCAAAGATGCATTAATACAAACAACAAAATATCTAGTAGGATCAAGTATCACAAGAATTGGTGCACTGGTCAACTTCTCCTTCAGTGTCTGAAATGCTGACTCACACTATTTTGACCAAATGAACTTTTTCCCTTTCCTCTAAAGAGAAGTGATAGGATGTCCTATCCTTGAGAATCCCTCAACAAAAAGTATGTAGTACCCTGCTAAACCCATGAAACTATGTATCTCTGCCACATTAGTCGGCACGGGCCAATCACTGATCGCTTAGATCTTTGTAGGATCTACTGCAACACCCTCTCCTGTAACCACATGCCCAAGGTACTTGACCTGAGTCTTAAAGAACTCACATTTGGATATGTTAGCGTACAACTGATTATCTCTCAAACATTGCAATACCTACCTCAAATGCTCCTTATGTTCCTCTACTATCCTAGAATAGATCAATATATCATCAAGGAATACTAGTACAAATCTATCTAGATATGTGCAGAAAACTATGTTCATCAAGCTCATGAACACAGATGGTGCATTCGTCAACCCGAATGGTACCACAGTAAACTTGTAGTGACTGTAACATGTGTGAAATGCCATCTTATGGATATCGACATCAAATATGCGTAGTTGATGATACCTTGACTTAAGATAAATCTTTGAAAAGATCATAGCACCCTTGATCTGATCAAACAAGTCATCAATCCTAGGTAAGGGATATCAATTCTTGATTGTCACTTTGTTCAACTAATGGTAGTTGATGCACAAACGAAGAGAACCATCCTTCTTCTTCACAAAAATTACTGGTGCTCCCCAAGGTGAAACACTAGGGCGGATGAAACCCTTCACTAACAACTCGTCTAGCCGCAAGCAGAGCTCCTTAAGATTTTGTGTAGTCATATGGTATGGAGCTTGTGAAATAGGCTCAAAACCAGGTAATGGATGAATCCTGAAATCAATGTCATGCTGAGGTGGCATCCCTAGAATATCATTGGAAAAAACATTTGTATACTCCTAGAGTATGGGGTGGCTATCAAGAGTAGCCTTATCCTCACTATCACCCAACTCCAAGTCATGTACCTACACTGCAAATAACTAACATCCCTGATGTACACATCTCCTTAGCTGCATACCTGAGATCATCCTCGATGATATGTGTCTATGAACTCCCACAATCTCTACATCACTACCAGATGGATCAATGCATCAAATCGATTTATGTCAATAGTCAATCATGACCTTGTGAGCCTCCAGCTAATCCATCCCTAAGACAATGTCATATGACCCCAATGGTATAATGTGGAGGTCTAATGTAGTGTGAAAGGATTCAATATCAAATCTACAATTAGGTACTAGGGATTGCACTACAACTTTAGCACTGGAGACCAATTCGACCTACCACTTAATTTATTGCTTTGCTTCCCTCAGTCTATATGGTGCCATGAAAGACAATGACATAAAGGAATCTGATGATCTAGAATCAAATAAAATGGTAACCATGTTACCCTATAACATACCAAATGTCTCTACTACTATGCCTTAATGATCAACCTAGTGGTTATCAACCGCAACAAATACTCGATGCCCTCTGCCAGCATCACCAACTGTCGGCTCTGACGCCACTAGCCTCTGAGTGTACCCTGATGTGCCCTTAATGGGACACTATCATGCTATGTGACCCTATTGGCCACACACAAAACATACAGTACCTCTGCCATAACCTCTACCTCCAAAAGGTGTGCTCGACTGTTGAACGCTACCATTATAGGTAGACTGTGAACTCTATCTTGGTCGTTCATAATTGTTGTGTTTATTACACCTCTAGTTCTTGTCACCACCTGAATGATATCTGTCACCCTATCTTTGTTCGAAACTCTTTCATTTCCCTTATGAATTTTGATACTATCCACTTTGTGCCGACACCTACTATGTCCTAGGTGGTCCAACTCCCTGAATCTAACCACTATGTCCACTCAGTCCTACTGCTGAAGAACTGCCTATCTGAACTCTAGTGTGACCACCCAATGCCATCGCCAGGTTCTCCTCCACCAATCTGGCCTTCACCACCATTGTCTCCATAGTCTTGGGTTTGAAAAATTGAACACCACCACTGATTCGGGCATTTAATCTCCTGATGAAATGTTGAACAAGCATGCTGGTATGTGTAGGATCATGATGGGCCAAAAAGTTGCCAATATGTGGCTGACGACTTTTTTTTACCCAAAATGATGAAATGAAAAGGGTTTTTAAAGGAGATTCTAGCTTTCCACCAATATAAATTATCTTTACTTTGAATTTAATAAGTAATTATTATTCATTTTCTATTTGAATTATGACTAAAGTCTTCATTGATAGGCTGATTGAAAAACATCTATATCTTTCAAATGATATCACATTTTTTGAATCCAAAACATGCATCACATTCTATTTCGTATACTATAGGATTAAAAAATAAAAATTGAATTTCATAAAGTTTTGACCAAGTTAAGGTGGTCAGACATATGAGTTTTTATATTTTTTAAAATTTATAATAAAAAAATACAAAAAAATATGCATCACATCGAGACATGAGTCCTCTCCTTATAACTAAAATGTTATAAAAAATATTATCATTTTATTGTGGTTAGGGTGTCAGAGAGACACCTACTTTTATTTTTTCCTTGAAATTTAAGTACTACTACATTGAAATTTCAAATTTTCACCAAATAGATTTTTTCTATTTTTAAACAAACCTAGTAGTTTAGAAACTACATTCAACTTGCTATAGATTCTATTCTTACATATTTTTGAAATAATATAGATAACTTATTCAAATTTTTATGTCAAGTTGCCTAACTCTGATTTTTCTGAATTTTTTTCCATGATGATCCAGCACATACCCATGCACTCATCATCATTGATGCTCACACTGTCGCCAATGGTCAAAAAGAAATATAGCCCTAAACCTCTCTAAGAAAAAATCCCAAGATACAATATTAATATCAATATGGAGCTTCTTCTCCTCTAACCTCCACTAGGTAGATGCAAAATCCCTCAAGTGCATGATTGCACCTCTAGCTTTGGTGTTGCTACCATAAGGGTGCATAACAAAACACTGATTCAGATCTATCAGCCATGTCTCAGCCTCTGATCCACTACCCAAACCAACAAATGTAGGTGGACGAGCTCTAAGCAGGTCTCTCATATGAGCAGCCATGACTACCTCTGAATATGTTGGAACCTCTCTCTCACCCATAATATCTTGATCTCTATCCTACCTCAAACCTAGATGAGCTAGAGTCTCCTTTAATAAATGACGCAACTAAGCATCGCCGATCCCTGGCGGATCCAGATTCTAATCATTGACCTCAGGTACATTTTGGGAAGCCTGTTGCTGCTCATGATCTAAGTCATGGCAAAAAATGAGAGGTGAATTCTATTTATTACCTCCACGAACGCCAACATGGCCACAACCTCTATCGGGACCTCGCCTAAGTGGCATGATCCTGTATAGATACACACCATGTCATAACACAAGGTACACAAACATAAATCCTATGCAATGAATAGCTTAATGGTTTCAACATTATCCTAGAGCACCCAGTGTTTAAACATGGGCTCTGATACCATGTGTAATGCCCACCACAAAACCCTAGAGAATGACACACACATAACATAAGTGAACATTTTTTTTTTAAGTGTAATTAAACAAGTAAACTACACTAACACATACATTCTCTAAGGTACGCGATGACACTTACTTACAATACCCATTACTAAAAAAAGTTACTAAACATAACTTATATTTATTACTCATGAATTAAAGATCATACATCTAAAACATTAAAATACATCATTTAAGCTATAAAGTACAATAATGATCCATTCACACATTTCATTTATTTAATATTACAATTAAAACTCTCATTTCCAAATGAGATAGTTTATAAAAAAGTGTTACAATTACAAATTACAAAGATTCTTCTTGAATACAGTTAAGGAATAATATATTTACAAGGTATCCAATAGATACAAGTGAGAACATAAAATAATTACAAATCCATAGGTACACATGAGCTCTCCAATTAGGAAGTACCCACCATCATGAACAAGAACTAGAAACCGAACGGTGTAAGGTTCACATTTCACCCAACCATGTGGTAGCCGAAGGACCACCCCTGTGCTAGGAGATAATAAAAGAGCTTCCTAGGAAAAACCTACAACCTCTAGACATAGGCAATAACAAACTAAACTGCACAAGTACAAAACTAACAAAATGGTTACAATGCTTCCAGATAACAATGATCAACTACACCATACAACAAACTGACTGACGGTTGTCATAGGAGGAGTGTCATCAGAAAGTTGAATGGGTTGCCCTGGCAAATCTTCCTAGGCTCTAGCCCCCTTCTTGGGTTACCATGGTGACCTCTTATGAAACCTGATGACACATGCAATCCAATGTGGAATCAATAATCTCTCATAGAGAGAAGATACCGATCTTGCCATTCCAGGCCTTCTTGTTTCATCCCAAGTCTTTACTAGCCCTTGAGTCCATGAGCGAGGCATTAACAAAATTTAAGTGTTTAAACTACCCTTTTCCCTTAACATATTTATTAAGTTGTCACTGATTAATCTAACTCTTCATGAGTTACCCAGACACCACTTTGTGTGTTGGGCCCCATGAAAAGCCACTCCCCTATTAACAACCTAAGGAATTAATCCCACTAACATAGGGTAAACCAGGTGCACATAACTAGTTACATTTACCAACTCAACAATACCTGTACAACACAACCTATTCACATAACTAGGTCCAACTGAAACAAATCTCATGCACTACCCAAGTTAAACAATAACAAATCACATGAGACAAAACATCATCTCAAGAGAACACATCTAGAAGTCTTACATAAACAAATAACTCAATTTTCCGAACAATGAGAATGAGAGATAACATAACTAAAAAGCAATTTAGGAAAATTAATAACCCAACTTTAGAATTTCCTAAATACAAGTAAAGCAATAACATATTGCATGTCATCAATGAGAATAATTTATAATTCCATTATAAATTAAACAAAAAAGAAACTAAGACTCAGAGTTTAACTTCAATTTTCTCAATTTTACTAATGATAAAAATCAATTTTTATTTTTTTTAAACAAAATCATTTTATTATAAAATAAATATTTACAACTTTTATAACAAAAAAACTTAAGATAATTATATTTAAATATAAATATATATTAAACATATATATATATATATATATAAAATCAATTTAAATTCCCAAATCATTTAAATATAATCCAATAATTTGCTAATTAAAATGCCAAAAAAATATACATATATATAATATATAATATATATATTAAAAATAATATATAAAATATATATATATATACATATATTTATAAAATTTTAAAACATATATATATAATATATATATATATATATATATAATATGTATATATATATATATATTATATATAATTTATATTAAAAAATATATTTTAAAAATAATACATACACTAGGCAAGGGATGCATGCTCAAACCCTGCGGGTGGCTGCTAACCTCCCCCTTATGGGGGTCACTGCCTTCACATCCAATGCCTCCCATAATGGGGGCGACTATGGGTGTAGCTCCCCCAGCACCCCCAAAATTTAACATCTTTTTTTTTTAAATCTTTCCTCTGTATATTACGAAAATCCGCCTTACGATGATTTAGGAGTTTTTTTTTTTTTTTAAATAAATAAAAAACTTCTACAACTAAATTTCTGCCATATAAATCTTATACAATTTTTTTATAAAAAAAACCAATTTTTCTATAGGAAAAATCTAACAATTTACCAGAGAATTAATTTAACAATTTTTATAGAAGAATACAATTTTCTCCAATTTAATAGAGTTTTCAATTTCACTTCAACAGAGGTTTTCTAAATCATCTGATATTTTCCTTTTGAATTTTTCTATTGTTAAAAAAAAATAGAGGATCTAAAGCTTTCTAAAATTTTCTACAGAAATTTCTGAAAATTCACAGCAATTTCTCAAGCAACCTTTCAAAATTTTAAATCAAAGCTTCTAAACAATAAAGCAATAAAAGAACCTGTTATCTGAACCTTGTAGGAATGAAATCTGAAATTGAGCTTCTCTACAAAATCCAATCTTCCAAAACCTCTTCCAAACCAAATGTCCAATTACAGAGCCAAATCTTTCTCTATTTTAACAGCCCAAATTTTCCAAAAATAAAATATCCTCTCATTAATTTTTCAACACTCAGTCAAAAATCAAAAATATCTCTTTCAACCACCATAGTTATTTCCTCTTATGCATTCAAAATTTATTTTTGTTTTTAAATAATTTAAAACACAATTTAATTTTCAAATAAATTTAAATCGCTTAATCTATGCACTTTACAAAACAAATTTAATTATTTAATTTATTTAATCAACAACTTTAAGTTAATTAATTAATTTATCCATTTAATAAGATAAATTTAATCAATAGATTAAATTATCTTACCAATTGAATAAAATAAATAAATTAAATTAAATAACAATTTTAAATCTAAAATACATAAATTAACATTTACAACCACTTAACATTAATTTTCACATAATTTCCACCGATAATAAATTATCAAAACATCAAAGACAAAATGACTCAACAACAAGAAGACACAAACTAATGAAACACTATGACTGGGATTGTGGTTTGACAAGGGAACCTCGTTACTATCTCCCAATCAACAAAACTATTGGGAAAGTGGACACGAGCTCAGACTTGTGAAGCTAGTTGGAGATGATTTCCTATACCTGCAATCCTGCAAACAAGATGAGTGTTTAACATGCATATAATGTAGCAGACACACTGTGAAGAGAAATCATAGAATTAGCAGGTACTCACATGCGAGTGATGTAATCTTGTCCCCTTCACCAATACAGTCACATCAAGACTGACAAAATTAAAGCATCATTAATCAACAGATGGGCATATATCAATATTAACAACTATGCTAATCAAAATCATAACATAAAACATAACCATCTGTATAGTGCGTCATCACATCAAAATATAACACCATTATCTCTCCTATGTCAATGATTAGAAAACAGTAACAAGGTAACTAAGTCTGTCAAAATAAAAACACTGTCTAACAACATAGGAAACTAGAGGGGTGCTACATGGTGCATAGTACAGAGTTTGTGTTTAGCTCTTTTATCTATTGTAAATCACTCTTTCAACAATGAAATTTAATCAATATGGGAGAAAATGAAATAGATAAACAATAAATTAATCATTTATGTAAAATGTCTTACTGATTCCACAGCTCAACAGTTTTAGAACCATCCAAGTTGCTTTAAAATGGAGCCAAATGTAATGAATTTAACAGTAGCCTATTATCAAACCTACAACAAAATGGCTCTTATGACAATACAACTTCATCAAACTATACTCTCTGACATGCCAACATTTAATATTGCATTTACTTCATCTGCTTCCATTGTGCAATGACGGGATATATGTCAGCACAAAGAGTATATATTTATGGAAGCAATACAGAGGAAGGCGAAAATAGTAAAATGGTGAACATATAATTGTATACATCAACATTTTACATATATACATACACATACATATACATATACATACATATATATATATACATATACATATACATACACATACACACATATATATACATATACATACACCCACAAACATACTTTTCTCCCTTCATTTATCACATCTTTGTGTAGCATTGGTATTACACTCACTACCATATGACCATTCGACAAGAGTAAGTAGAGAATCAGGAACATGAACAATAAATTAATCATTTATGCAAAACACCCATGTCAAACATACATATATATATGCATGTAAGAATACATTTATATATACATGTATACATATAGATATATTTGTATATGTGTATACACATACATATATATATATACATGTATACCTGTTTGAAGTTTCCACCAGGATTCTCACCAGCATAGCCACGGAAAGGGTTTGTCGGCACTAGGGGGGTCTATCTGTTGGTGGGGAGGGCTGTGTTTTTTTTTTTTGTGGTGACTTGGGCATTGGAAATTATGTGGGTTGGTGGTAGTGGAGAATTCTTTTTTCTTTTTGGGGTAGGTGAATGGTAAGTGTTCAACGTGGACCTTTGCAAATACGAGGGTTGGTAGCGATGGAGGTTCTATCCTCGAAAGTCGGAAGGTGAATGGTAAGTGCTTACTCGACTGATGGTCAATGCATTATGTGGATTTTTTATGATGGAGGCAGATGACGTAAATGTGATATTGAATGCATATATGCATATACATACATATATAGATGTTGACATATATATATAGATATCTATACATATTACATATATACATATACACAGATGTATAGAGACATGTATATATACGAAGTTAGTTTCATGAGTGTAAAGTGTTATTCTTTGTAGGATCTCTTCATATCTGTTCAATTGATTTGTTAGAAGTTCCCAATAGGATTTTTTGTTAGGCCAACTGCGAATAAGACTTTTTGTCTAATAGTGCTGCAACAATTTGTCTATTTTTCTATAATCTTTAGTTTGAGGGAATGTAGCTTGAATGTTCGATTAAGCCTGCAACATTATCTATACATATACATACGTACACACACACACACATGTCTATATATACAAAAAATAGTTTGGTTGTTGTTTAGTGTTATCCTTTCTAATATCTCTTCCTATCTGTTCAATTCATTTGTTTCAAGTTTTTGACGAGATTCTCATTAGCCCAAGTGTGAATATGACTTGCGGTGCAATAGGTTTGTTATAATTTCTCTACTTGTCCTTATTTGTGTGTATGTTTTCCATTGCAACCATTACAATAGGAGCAATTGTACTTATTTGTGTGTAGGGTCTAGGGTTGTATGAAACAATTAACATATTGGAGATAAAATTACTATACTGACTGTTTAGTGTTATTGCAATAGATTTTTTATAATTTATGTATTTGTGTATTATATAATGAAACAATTGCTCGATTATTCTAATAATTCTTTGATGTGTTCAACTTTATATCTCTACCTAATATGCTATCTGGTTGAAATTTCTATTTGTTAAGAAGAGAGTATGATTCAGAGAATGCAACTTACTCAATATATTCACTTGCATCTTTTGGAGCACATATTTATAATGCCGGAATGGCTATTCTGACAATGCAACAGAATCAAAATATTTTGTTGCAATTTTTGGAGTATACATTCTGGCTACATGAGAGTGCTACAAACTTAATCATGAATTAAATTTTGATGGACGAAGTAAATGCGATATTCAATGTAGCAGTCTGGGAAAGTATACTTTGATTAAGTTGCATTGTGCAAATAGAAATTGTAGTGTTGGTTTTGTAGTAGATGAATGTAATACTATTATTTTGGTTATATGTGTGTATCTTTGGCGTTGCAGGCATTACCATAGGAGACATTGTAGTTATTTGTGTGCAGGCTTGAGGGTTGAATGCTATAGAAAAATAGGGAAATTGTAGTTATGTGTATGCTATTTGTGGTTATGTAGCTTGAATTTTTAATGAAGGTTGTGGGGTTATACTGATTTTTACATGGGTGCTTTGTATAGAAGATTAATCTATTGTTAATGTCTTCTTGTTTTATGTTTCTATCTTTTGCATTATAGCCATTTTTGACACTTGGAAGAGATTATCAGTCTTTGGGGGTGGAGAGACTATAGTTAAATCTTCTTTCTTTTGTCAAAAAAATATGGATAGGGTTACTAATTTTTGGTTGTTGAGTGCTATTGTAATACCTCTTCTACAATTTCTTGATTTCTCTATTTCACCAGCCTGTGCTATCATAGAAGATGCCACACACTTAATCTACTAGTTTTTTTGTGGCGATGTAGACCTTAGTAATTGTATGTGTTGGTGTTGATGGAGAATGGTGTCCTCGATACGAGGAGGGGGAAAGGAAAGTGTTTTTCGCTGTGAGGACCAATGGGTCATGCTATTGCACGATGTCGGTAGGCGAAGTAAATGCAATATTAAAATTTCTCCATGCTCATATATTTATGCATATATACATATCTATACACATGTATATATACATATATATATATATATATATATATATATATATATATATATATATATATATATATATATATATATATATATATATATATATATATATATATATATATGTATGTATGTATGTATATATATACATGTATACATGTATATATATATATATAAATTTTTACACATGTATATACATATTCCATACATAGGAAACACCACAATAGCTCTTTTGACAATGCAACTTAACCAATACATTTTCTTGTCTTACAAAGAAAAATAACAATGAAAAATTATAGTTTTTTATAGGAAGCTTTGAACAGATGATGGGAAAAGAGTATCATGAAACACACACACACACACACACGTGCACGCTCTTTCAACAATGCAACTTAACCAATAAATTTTATTTCCTTACAAAGAAAAAGAATAATGGAAAATTATAGTTTGTTATAGGAAGCTTTGAAAAAATCATAGGAAAAGAGTATCATACAACATACACACTCACACACACATATATATAAGTATATACATCTGTATAAATATGTATATATGAATAAATACATGTATGCATGTTTCACTAAGAGGTGTGTTACAATTTACCTATTTCTCTATAATACTTAATATCTTCTTGTTGTATGTTTTTGTCTCTGAGGTTAAACATAAAAAAATCCTATTCACGGCTCAGTTGATAGAAATTCCATTGAAAACTTTAAACAAATAACAAAGACTCTGCATATCTATATATTTTAAATTTCTCCATCCATACATATGTGTAGCATATCAAAATCAAAAGAATAGGATGTTAATGAATGTGCAAATGTAGAGATGCTAACACAGGAATATATTACGTTCATATTTGTGAAAGGGCAGTGTTAGATAAGATGTAGGCACACCTTGTGTGTGCAACTAGTTGTAGAATGAATTGAAGAAAATGAGGCATGCTTTCCACCCCACCATATTGGGTGATGCAGCAAACTTTCTTGTCACAAAATCCCCAACTTAGAGCATACTTTTCCAATGACAAATCTTAAGCATTATGCATTTTCGAAAGCTCAAAGCAATAACATGAGAATTTTCTTTAGTTGAAATCACTGCTATACATTTTTTTAAAAATATGTATAGTTGTATGATTTATGACAAAGGATTACACACAGTTTTAAAATAAGAGATGGCACCATATTAAAATTAAAAACATAAAGTCTCACTAAATGTGTAAATATATATATGTAAAGATAGGAAGAAATAACATGTATATTTGCAAAATAGAAGTGCTAGATAGGAACTACACATACCTTGTAGCTGCAAGTAGATGTAGTCTAAATAGAAAGAAAGAAGGCCTACTCTCCACCTTGCAGTATTGGGCCATGTAGCCTCAAGGGATGCCACCAAATTCCCAAGGAAGAACATAGATTGTCCACCCACAAAATTGAAACACAATCAAATATCAAAAAATAAGAATTTTGAACCATAATAGGTTGTGGAAATCTGGTATCAGTAACCTGATAAGTTTCTTTAGTTGGAATTAGTGCTATACATTTTTAAAAATACATGTACCTATATCATTTATTCAAAACAATTTGACATGTACTTGTGAAATAAGGAATGCAATAAAGGACATATAGGCTTACCTTCTATATAAATAGAATGTAGTTGGAGCTTTTACAACATTGCAAACATGCAATAACAAGCCTATCTACTACTGTGGAGGAATGTAGTTGGAAGAATAGAATATTTTGTGTATTTTTAGGAAGCAATGCATGATAGTGAAAGACAAAGCCATAAAACCAATGTTTGTTCTCCTCCCTGCCATATTGGCATTGTGAAGCCTCATGGGCTGTAGCCAAATCCCCAAGCAAAAAAGCATGGTACATCCATAAAAAATTTAATGGAGCCATACCATATATCAACACTTGCCATCCACTATACGTATAGATGTAAATATATGTATAGATGCATATATATATACATATATGTATGTGTATATATATATATATATTGATGTTTGAAATAGAAATAATAGTGTGTTGGTAATAGTTTTCTTATTTTATAGATTTGAAATTCTCTTGAGACTTCCATTCTTTAAAAAAGTGTCTAGTCTATTCTTCTTAGTGGTAAAATCAACTTTACAAATTGGAGAACAGAAGAGCCAAACTATGGTAATGAAGAGTTTGTTATCAAAAGCTAGAGAAAAGGATGACATAAAGAACAATTTATTCATGGAGGTTGAAATAGATAATGGAAAAAGAAGTTGACAATTACATAGATTTGTATATGAAAAAAGACTATGCTCATTAGGCAAAAATAGTTCCATGTTTATGACTTGCATGTGATGAGCTTGATGCAGAGAGGCTTCACGAAACATTCCATACTATTGACACCCTTCTCCTTAATGATGTCAATTGTTTTATGAAGCCTCTATGAATCAAACTCATGCTTTCTACCATGAATACCAGTTAAAAATCATAGCTAAATCATAGATGACCAGGAATCCACAGTTGTTTTACAATTTCTCTATTTCTCTATAATATTTGCTGCCAGACAATGTAACTCCAAGCTTTAATTCATAGGTAAACTATATGTCTACGTATATGTATATGTTTGAATGTAAAAAAGAAAGTGGAATATGTATGTATACACCAATTTTGGTGCTATACAATAGTAGGAAGCAAATGTGATATTGAATATTATAGTGTGGGAAAGGATACTCCAAAATATGGAAGAAAATATTTTGATTTAGTTCAATGGTTAGAATACACATTGTGGCATAATGAATATGTGTTTGAAAATATGGAAGAAAATATATTGATTGAGCTGCATTGTCAGAATAGCCATTTTACCATTGTCAATATCTTACAAATATTCCATTAAAAGCCACCAAAGATATTTGTATATGCAAAAGTATCTACAAATGCATGTATGCATATGCATTCTATTGTTGATAGGGATACGAAGGGGCTAATAGTACAAAATGTGTATAACAACAAAGATGCACATAGTGTATATATGCATAACTTCACCAAAGTATACTTTCCCATATTACAACATTGAATATTGTATTTACCTTGTTTGAGGATACCAACTCCACCACCCCCAACCCATGTTTAGATATAGACAACCAAGGAAATTGTAACAAAACTCTATAAACATCAGCAAATGTGTCTATCCTTGCAACTTTCCAAATCAATTATTCAAACCCAGTTCTTGAAGGCAACAACTATTTTTTCTATGTTATGGCAATAATTATGTGATGCAATGATATGTCCAAAATGCATATCGCACCATAGGCTTATTTGGAAATTCAAGGTGCATTGTTTGGTATTCAATATTGTGCAAAAAATATTTATACAGAATAACCATGTAAAATGACTTATAGACTTCACAACACAACAATTTGAAAACTCTCAAATTTGTTATAGAATGGACCCAAGGATGACTATTCTTATAATAGCCTCATATGAATGCAACAACACAATAGCTCTTTGGACAATGCAACTTAACAACACAACAATTTGAAAACTCTCAAATTTGTTATAGAATGGACCCAAGGATGACTATTCTTATAATAGCCTCATATGAATGCAACAACACAATAGCTCTTTGGACAATGCAACTTAACCAATACATTTTTTTCCCTTACAAAGAAAAGAAAAATGACAACTTACAGTTTGTTATATGAAGCTTTGAACAGATGATCGAAAAAGAGTATCATGCAATGTATACACACACAAACGCATATACGTATACATATAGATACACATATATTGATTAAGTTGCATTGTGCAAGTAGCAAGTGTGTTCTTGGTTTGGTAGCAGGCCATTCTTAAAATCATCATTCTTCGCTTTGTCCTATAGCATATTTTCCATTCCATATTATACAGAAATGGGGGAATTGTAACAAAGCTATTAGTAAAACATACATACATATATCTATGCATATATGCATATCTATACACACACACACATATATATACATACATGTATATATACATACATACAATACATCAACCCATCCACAAATTGGATTTTCCTATGCATACATACATGCATTTGTAGTTAAATCTTATTTCTCTCACTGTTGTTCTACTATTTTGATTATCTATGTACATATCTTTGGTGTTGGGAGCTCTATTTACTATGGATTTAGGGAAATTGCAGCTAAATCTTTTTCCTTCTATGAAAAAAATATGGTTGGGGTGAGTAATTTTTAAGGCCCTTGTTTATTGTTTTTAGTTATCATTGTGCATTTTTGGCTTGATACCCATTGCTATAGGGAAAAATATAGTTAAATCTTCTTAATTTTATGAAAAAATGAGCTACATCACCTCACACTAAATATTATAGAGAAATAGAGAAATTTTAAAAGATGTATTAGAATAACACTAATGTAGCTTGGGTTATCTACTAGTAAATACAAGAGCATGAAAGACACAAACACATTTCAACGTGCATAATAAGTCCCAGTGGATAATTTTTTTTCCTTTGATTGCATTGCTTAGTGGGTACAAAATGGTCAAAACCTATGATGCACTTCCACTGGTTCGCCGATTGGATGTTCAATAAGTGTTGTGCTCTGCAATCTCATGTGCATGGCAAAAAAGATGCATAGAGTATATATATGTCTCTAGATATGTATATATATGCATGTATGTATGCATATATATATATATATACATACATATACATACATACATACATACATACATACATATATATATATATATATATATATATATATATGCATAGATACATACATATATAAACATATATATACAACCACATAATGCATTAATCCTATATAATTTCTCACAAGTTTTGCAGCATACAAGTGTTAAACTCTCCAACTTGCTATCAAAAGGAACAATAAGCAGAGCCCAAAATCCATGAACAATAAATTAATCATTTATTCAAATATACCCATGTAAAGCATGAACATATATATACATATAAACATATGTACATATATTTTCTTTTTGCAGAATGCAACTTAATCAAAGTATACTTTCTCAGATCGCTACAATCAATATCACATTTACTTCATCCACCCACATTTACTTTGTCCACCTCCATTGTACAACCACAAAATGCATTAACCATTGAGTGAGCAAGCACTTACCATTCACCTTCCTCCTTTCAAGGAGACCACCTCCACTGCCGCCAACCCACATATTTGTGAAGGTCCACATCAAACACTTACCATTCACCTACCCCATTACAATGACAACATTCTCCACTACCACCAACCCACATATACATATATATACATAGACATATATAGATACGTACATGCATACACACACACACATACATTTATATACATACATACATATATATACCTATATATATGATATGTAGACACATATATACACTCTATGCATCTTTGGTGTTATAGAAATTTTGCACAATTAGTATGATGAAGACTAAATTGTGCTAACACAAAAAGCTGTAAAATATTTGTGTATATATTTTAATATATGCTAATGTTTAAACCATCCTCTTCCTTTTCTAATCATTCATATATATACAATTATAGAGACATGCATACACATATATACTTATTTATATGTTTATGAGTAATTGCTACTTTGCATATACCTATCGTTATACATGTAATTTCACATATGCTAATGTGCTTGACCTTGTATGTACATACTCATAAGCTGTGCAAGTACATTCAAGTTAAATTGCGATAATGAAAAGTTTGTTATGGAAAATAAAGAGTATCAAGAAATATATAGATGGAAGCCAAGCCATCTATGTAAGAGTTTCCTTATCAATTATACATTTCAGCCACATTATTTAGCAACACATATGAAACACAAACATGGACACCACAAGGAGAAGAATTAGCAAGAAACTTGTGAACCATAGGAAGATGCCACTTGTTCAAAAACCAACATTAAATAGAACCAAATCATAGAATCATGTAGAGTTTGAACAACAATGTGATTTATTCTCGTGTTTGCATATATACATTTGTACACTCATTGCCCTCCCATGCTTTTGATTGTAATATGGTGCCCGTGTTCTTTTCAATCTGCTAACAAATAGAGATTGTATAACAGGAGTTGCATTATTTGGTATCTAGTATTATAGAGAAATAGGGAAATTGTTACAGAACCAGTACTAAAACATATACACATGCCTTTATGCACATCCTATCACTACACGAAGGGAGTGGGAAAAGTAAATGAAAAATTGAATGCTTGCCTATGGCAAAGTATACTTTGATGAAGTTGTATTTTCAAGAGATCCATTGTGGTGTTGGTTTAATAGTAGGATGTTGTTAAATGAAAACACACGCACACACATATATACATGTATATAAACATATATATACACATACATATATATAGATATACAAATATATATATATATATATGTATATATTCCCACACACCAACATTCAATATTGCATGTACAAGTTATCCGCCACTACTTTGGAAAACACTTACCATTCACCCTCCCCGTATCAAGGACACAATTTTTGTACAACACCAACCCACGTAATTCCCAAGGTCCACATTTTGACTCAAAAAACCTGGTGAGCATATATATGCAAAGGATAAGTATGAAAGGATAAACATATTGCAGATAAAATTAGTGTATATATACTTGTTGACACGCCAACATTCAATATTGCATTTACTTCACCCACGAACATTGCACAATAGAAGGATGAATTGGCCCTTGTGTGAACAAACATTTAACATTCACCCTCCCCATATCCAGGACAACATTCTCCCCCACCACCAACCCACATAAATACGAAGGTTAACCTCGCCACTAAAAACCCAATGACATATATATGCATTAGGTCATTTTTTATAAATGGTTAATTTACTATTATCTGAAAATTGTTTCCTATGGAATCCGCAAGTTTTTTTTCCATGAATGTTTGCCTATATGGTTTTATATGGATGGAGAAATTGTAGTTAAATCTTCTTCGTTTCATAAAAAAATATGCTTAGGGTTTATAGTTTTTCTGTTCTTTGTTTATTGTTTGTACTTATCTCAGTGTGTCTTTGACCTTATACCGGTTACCATAGGAGCAACTATACTTAAATATTTTTTCACTCGCCGAAAAAAAATGCTAAGTGCTAGTAATTTTAGTGTGCCCCGTTTATTTTTTTAGTTTTTTTTATGTATCTTTTTTGTTAGATTCATTAACATAGGAGCAGTTGGAGATTAACATAGAAGTGATTGCATATATATAGATATGCAGAGTGTTTGTTATTTGTTTGAAGTTTTTGTCAGGATTTTTGTCAGCCGAGGCAAAACAACCCTCCAAATACTAAACCTATTAAAGGTTTGAACATTCATAATAATATTTTGACAATGAAAGAGCATCTAAGACATATTACAAATATGCTACACTATTCGCCACTCAATACTATAGACAAAGAGGGAAATTGTGAAAGAACTATTAGTTAAACATAATTGTGAAAGAACTATTAGTTAAACATACATACATATCTATATACATATACACATGTAGTACCCCTCCAGTTGCTATTATGTTTTTCACTTTGCTTATGTTTGTTTGCTAGTCATATAGCTATTTTGGACACTATTTTACTTTTTGTATTAGTTACAACACAAATGTTATGTTAACTGTTGTACTCTATAGATGATACATTTGATATTGTGATCATCTAGTAATGTTCATGTGATGACATTAATATTGACATGTGAGTGATATGGTATATGTTGCTTTAGAATTTTTATGAGGTTATTTTGATGTATTTCACGTTTATGATATATTGATGCTCATCGGTCTTGGTGAAGGAGACAGTGTAGCATTACTCACTCATGAGTACCCTGCTATGTTGTGATTCTTCTTCACAGTGTGTTTTATGATGTATGATGATATGTTTAACAAGTGATGTTTTATGCAGTTACAGGTACTGGGTATCATGTAACGCCATCATGCAACCCAGAGAACACAGACAAAGCAAACAATTTTTTTTTTAAAACAACACAGTTGAACATGCAGGAACATTAATCGTAATCACCTAACACATTACATTACACCATTGCACTTAGTTCTCTGGGGCACGCGAGGTTACTTCACAAACAACTAACAACGAAACAAAGATAACTACAACACAATTCACTACTTATAGCTATATTCAATGATCACACAAGTTACAAGAAAAGATAGAAGTGATTAACTAACTTTGGCAAAAGAGTCTACTTACTCAAGCTAGCTTAACATACCTCTTACATTCTATTTTTTGACAAGTCCTTGCTCCCAATGCCTATACCTGCAAAGTCTACATGACTTGACACACCCATAAGATCAAAGATAGTTAGCACAAGATTACTAAGAGAAGCTATATAAATCAATGGCAGTTTTTACGTTATCGGAAATAAACGACAAGACTCGAACAAGACCCAGAAGAATAGTCCTAGGGGCCCGACCTAATGCCTCGGGAGCTCATCACTCGATGGCCTTGCCTACGTATATAATTCGCAGAGGCACCGTAGTTCGACAACTTGAGCTGCTCCAACTCATTGACTGACCAACCAAGGGTTCACTCAAAAGACTTTCAAGGAGGAATCTATTCCAACACAAAAGTAACACCGAACCACAAATACGCGCTAAACTCAAATTTCTATTCATAAGCATTATGTGACCCATACAAAAGTACATACAAGAAGAGTGGGTATGCAACCCTTTCTAGGGTCCATCACCCCAGACAGTTTCAGCGGCGGCTGCCACCCACTAAGGTGAAGCCGAAGACGGAAGAACTAGGTAAGCATATCCTTGCAAAAATAAAATAAAACTAGCCTACTCTGATATTGAAATCAATCATGACAACAAACACAAGTGTTCTCAAAATTTGGTGCTTCAACTATTAAATAATTTACAAAAGAATACAACGCCACTCATATTTAATATTGAGAAATTAAGCAAATTTCCCCCTTGATTACACTACCATTATTTATTTAATTTTCATTACATAAAATCTATACTGCAAACATACTTAAGCCGTTAAAATTACGTTAGTATAATAATATTCTCCTAATTAGTTCTTTATCCACTATAGTATGGCATAAAGATAAACTAAGAGTTACAAACTTTCTACCCTAGCGGGTCTCACAATAATGTCCTTTACCGATTATGAATGACCCTAAAACCACCTAATACTATAATGAATGCGAACATAACAATTGTATAATAATACTAGACATATAATTAGTTGATCTGGAAGAATCTACTACTTAATCCTTGTTTAAGATAAAATGTAAACCAGACCTTAACCAGCAAGGGATTTCCTTATTAAGGCTCACTTACCTTGTTCTCCTAACTATAAGAGTACATTTCCAAAGATTAATGTTCTTGGGAAAAGTAACTTTATCAGTTGTAAGGGGCATAACTATCATCTCATAATAACTAAGTCAACCAACAAATAATGGATATTATATTAGACCATTTATTCATTCATGACTGAGTCATTTACGGTAATCACTACCTTATCCTTATTCACTCATTATGAAATCATTTAAAATAAACACTACATTTTATATATATTTATTACAACAAAATCATTTTAGAATAATTAAATAAATCATTAAACAACTCAATGCTTCTATTAACTTTCGAACAAAATCTACTTTTTATTTAAAAATCATAATACATATCGCTTGTCTAACCCTTTAACTCACAAGCACAATTCCTACTGATAAATCATAAAAATACTTAACTAACCAATTACTTTTATCTTAACCCTTCCATAAACACTTAGACCTTTTCTCATCTAACTATTAGCAAAACATGGTAAAGCAATATAATGAAATGAGGTTCTTTTAATTTAATATCCTCATTCAAATTGTAACGAAAAGACATATACTTACACACGGATGCACATAAATCCATTGCCAAATCAAACCAAGATATGAAGAATAGGGCAGCGGCTTGGATATATCAATGAGACTTAAGATAAAGGATATCGACTACCAATAGCGAATCCGATAAGGAAATAGGGTATAGACACCCATCGAAACATCACAACAAGGGATAATTATGTTAGATGATGAGGTTGTGACTGCCACAGTAAGGATATATTTGAAATGGGTAAGCGGAGACAAGGCACAATAACTGTTTCAAAGAATCTCTAAAGGAATGTAAATGGATTGAAGAAAAGGATTAATATAATTTCCACAATAACTATCATGCAACCAGGCAGAAGGTAAGACTACGGAAGAGGTGCATTACATATATCATCGGTCATATAAGAATATAGGCTAAATATTTCCAGCAGTAGGGTGCACTGGACTTAGAAAGGGCACCGACCAGAATGAGAGGAGGCCTCAAAAGTTTTCCAAAGCAAGAACTAGATAGTGATAGCATTGCAATAGGAGCACACAGCCGTGGACAAAGGCATCAAAGGTGTCTTATGCAGGTTTAGCGACCGAGAACTGCACACCTTCACACGTCAGTAATCCTTATTGCACTACCTATAAAGTTGATCAATAGGTGCGCATGGATGCACTCCATGCCCATGCCAAAATAAGAGCCGTGGAGCAAGTTGTACGCATCCTATATATGGCATCATGTTTCCAAATCCTATTGCCATTATCAAGAATGTTACCAGCCAACAAAATGGAAAAGACGAGGTCGAGAAGAGACGCTGATGCAACGAAAGATGGTATCGGTTTAGGCAGATCGATTACTAAGGAAAAGTTATCTGGCAAGGTTGTGCATGAAGCCACTTTGAATTGCCTCAGCTTATACAGGTAAGCTGAGGTTCCAGATTAACACTTAATTACACAATATATAGTCGGCAATATATTACCCATGGGAAAATGTCTGCCAAACTCCATCAAATTACTCACTGAACATCGCCTCTCTAAAGTTATTAATTAAATATAAAACCAATCTTGCTTGTTTGTACTCGCGCAACTAGCCCTAAGTTGTAAGTACAGAAATACAAAGTATATTATATGTTTCAGTGAATTAAACACAGATTGTCGCATGGTAATCCCTAACCCTGACCAAAATCTTTCCACAGCAAATATAAGATTCAGAATGAATGAGAGTGAGTATAACAGACCTCCAAAAATCTTCCTCATACTGGTCAAATCATAGAAGAGATAGGAAACCACTGAAGCCCCAAACAAAGACGATAATATAACCTTTGCCGACATCTTCAGATCTGCCTGACTCTCGCAGCGTTGCCCTGGTTAACCTCCTCAAACTGTGAAATCCCTTCAGGCCGCGTTGCCTATTATGAGGATGTTGTAAAACTTGAGACTATGGCAACGGTAAACCTGTGGCTCCTCTTCCCAAATGGATCTTCCCTTGGAGCTCCATCTGTTGTGCTCAATCTCTCATCGATTGGGTCGTCTTCTCCTTCTGAAGATAAGCTTACCTCCAATACAACATTCCCAAGATGCATAAAAGTACCCAAAACAAATCGAAGTCTCTGCTCCAGATAACAATCTTAACAGTAAGTCCCCCCATAATCCTCTCTCTCTCCCCTCCAATAACTGCCCGAAGGACAAAACGACTCCAATAAAAACTTTTAATTCCACCCCCCAGAGAAGAACAACTTCGATCGGCATAAGTTCGAGAATTGAACAAAGGCCCCCGTATTAAGGATCCATAACATGCAAAAATCTCCCCCATGCATGCCGCCGATCTGCTTCCCATAAGCTTTTCTTTTTTTCTTTTTTTTCTTTTTCTTTTTAATTTCTGCTTTAACAACTCAGGGACACTACATCCTCCCCCCCTAAAACTCGACTTACTCCTGGAAGTCGCATGGCTCAAAATGGAAACATAACCACATTAGTACCAAAATTTCTCTAATCTATAATTTGATGTACACCCTCTTTCAGCATCATTACAATTAAAATCACTATCCGGCTTCACATTGAAAATAATATCTTCTTAACTACTTTTATTTATAAACCCTTACATCTCTTACAATAACATACTTGGTTTCAGCATTAATACCAAGCAAGTACTCCTATTATCTCAATTTTCCATTTACACAACAAGCATCTTCAAAATATCATAGAAAGAATACACATCAATGATTACTTGAAATTAACAAAAATACACACCATATCACGTTTCAGTAACATATTTAAGTCACAATTTATGATTCTCAATAATATCCAATCCATTTATACCATAGAGTCACAATATACCCACCTTTAAGATAGTGTGGTTATCCTTCTTTTACATTAATAGGCACAAAATATAAGAAATATTCTTCTAACACATACATACACAGTCACAGCACTGGGAAGCATATAACGAGGCTACACAAGGGTCCATCTTGATGCCGGAAAGAAGCATACTAAACCATGAAACAAAATCCATGAGCCAAGAGCCAAAATCCATCTCACATAATCCATACCTCACACTCAGTGGCTTGATGGTGTTAGGCCACACACACATGGCGAGACCATCCAAACAAGACCACTATGAACCATCTCTTGTTGTACAAGGTGGTTAGCCTCCAAGAGATAGTCATCACACATAGGTGGGTAGTGGGTCCTAGCTATTAAAATAGCCTCACATACCCCCATCCTCAAGGTTCCCTGCGTCTACTTCCTTGTATACACTCTCTCAAGTCCGTCTCATACATCCTTGGAGAGGAATCACAATACAACACATAGCCGACCTCGAAAATAATAAGGATAAATTAGTTTAGCCACCAAAGCCATAATTAAAAGAAAATAAGTATTCAATTTCAACAATAAAGAAACAAATGTGCACAATTTCAACACTAAATCAAATGTAACCACGAGGGCTACGAGAAAATAAAATCACAAAGTGTGGCTAAACCATCACAATCAAATATAACAAGGTGTCGGCTTTCACAATCACTAGAAAATCATCAATAATTATAAAGAAAGTTCACAACCTTAGAAATTGCACTATACAACACTGCGTGACTAGATACTAGCCACCAACGAGGAAGGAGGGAACAACGTCCGGCTATACAATAGCCCCCATGTGGTGCGGAGTGAGCACGCCATCCACATGACCCAGAGTGTGCTCCTCGGCTACACTCTGCCTCGCGTCGTCACGCGACATGGACTAACCAAGTGGCCCTCGCACTCCTTGGTTGCCCGCATAGGATGCGCACCTCGGCCTCCATCCTGCATCGCATCTCAGTGCGGCGTGGTCATACACCAGCCGGAGAAGGCACGCACTGGTCGTATGCCGCATGGCAGTGTGTCCGTGGCTCCGCGGAAGTAGGCACGCGCTAGACACACCCCGCATAGCGATACCTCGTGGAAAAGGCACACGTAGGTACTCGCCGTCGCCAGAGGTATACATGGCCAGGACCTACCCATATGCTAACCGACCCAAACACTGTCGAAAGCAAACATGAGTATCCCTCTACAAATGTGTGAGGCCCCATTACGCTCATCACACAAGTAGGCTATCATAGCACATCTCATAGTGCACCTTCACGTGTCTAAGCACGTGGCATCGTGTCCTCGAGCCCAGCTCGCTACCATCAACAACACGGCATCATCACCAGCACTATGTCGGAACATCAGTGGGGTGTGGCATCGTATCCATTGCATCATGTCAGAACATGTGCAAATACGGTGTATGCAATACATATATGGGCATATCAATATGGGGCTACTCGAGCTTCACCTCTCATACGGATGAGGTTCACTCGCTAATGTCAGCTCAACGTCCCTATGGACGGCCAGACCAATACTAACAACCAATGCTGCTATACTCAAAACTGTGGGGTTTAGGCTGGCACATATGAATCAAGTACCCTGATCCATCATAAGGGGAAGTAGTGAGTACGTTTCCTCGGGATCGGTTGAGCTAAGAATACTCTGCGTCGCAATATGCGTACGCTACACACTCCGCCCAAGGAACTTTGTGGCTGCTACTACCCCTTCACAGATTGAGGGACTGGAGAACCAAAAGAAAAGAATCTGTGAAACTATCTTTTGGCTACTCATATATAAATTTCAACCACACGTGGGTTGGCCCTCAATCAGGTAACAAACATGCGACACATGAATGGTATGGTTATTTCCACACCAAGAAAAACAATAGTTTTCCCATGGATGGGTACATAGTATCACCATCGCATGGCACACAAGGCAAGCACAGGGTACTCACAACACTCAATCAATGCACAGTTACTAGCTTCTCACATTTACAGGGGTTACAATTACATGCACAACTCCATTACTCTTCCAAAGATCACATTCCATAAGTACTATTTTCCATATATCTCATGATGCTACAAGCCAATATCATGATTACTATGATCACTTAACAACTCCAATTAATAAATTCACATTCACCTCTATTCATTCAGTATAACATTTTTTCCTTCATAACATATGCATATGTAGACTAACTTTTCTTCTAGAAAGAATATATAAACCGGACAACATAATGGGCTCATATGAAACTAGAGTGCCCAGTGTTAGAACCTTTGCTTGATATATCACACCGCTTGTCGGTCTGAAGTGCCCTAACCCAATGTAATTATGTTGATTCAGAGATAGTGTTAGGTCCTCATTTTTTTAGCCATCATTCTTCATTGAATGGGTATCTGTCAGTCACCCATTGTTGTTTGTCATATGGTCCCACTGTTTTGTTCTTGTTTGTGCTATTTTATTTGGAAATTAAATATTAATTAATTTAGTTAAATGGCTTATTTGTTAATATATTTGATTAAATGTAATTTTTTTAAAATATTAGATTAAATGTTTATGACTAAGGTTTGATTTATTAAAATAAATTAAACAAGTTATTTATTTAAAAGTGAATGTGAATTTTAAAAAAGGTAATTATTTAAATGTAATTGTGGAATAAATTGTGCAAACTGAATTCTTGTGAAAAGTTGATATTTTAAAAGAGTTTGTTTTCAATAAGTGATAAATATATAAAAACTTGTGTATGATTTGAAGGATAATATCTTAGATATTTAATTATTATAACTGATTGAGAAATGTTCAAATGCATGACTACAATCCATTAAGTTTTGTAACTTGAGGTAATTAAATGCATTAAAAAGCTTTTGGGGGTTGCAATTTCATTCACGATAATTCTTTTGAAAAGTTTTCATGACAGTAGTTTTGGAAAGAGATTGCACAACAGTTTTGATTTTAGAAATAATTTGGGAAAAAGAATTGCTCAAATTTCTTCATCAAGTTTTATTGATTTGATCGGGATTAACAAAAGCTACAAATTTGATTGAACTCAGTTTTCCAGTTGTAAATTAGGTTTTCTTCTTATTATTTCTAATTTATTGCTTTGTATTTCTGAAGCTTTGTTTAAAAAAAAAAGAATTTGTGCTGGAAAATAGTTATTCTTGCCCGTGGAAGTGATTTATTCTGAAAAACCTGCGCAATTTAAAATGAAACAAATTAGGAAGAGTTTTTAAAGATAGAGAAAGAAGAAAATATGAAACAATAAAATAAATATTTAGGAAGATATAAATATATTCTGCAATTTATAATATGATTTGTATTTTGCATGAACTTCTCTGTTCTCAAAATTGTAAGAAGAATTTTCTTAAATTATGTCATGTCTTTTTAATGGTATTCAATTTTCATGTCACTATTTTTTCTTAAAATCAAAACTTATCTTAGTATTGAATGAAATTTTCATTAGACATGTACCAATAGATCTTAATATGGCATTGATTGGGTTTTACTAGGCATACTAAGTTGCATATTGAAGTTTTTTTTTCTAGAATCAATGAAACCCAAGGCCATCGACCTGTATTCTTGTTCATATTATAATCCTCTACCTGTAAGGTCTGCGCACTACATAGATATTTGTATTTTTTCTTTCATTTGTTTAGAAAACTATGTTGATGATGGATTTTGTTTATCATCTCCTATAGTTGTATCTTTTCTCTCATGTTAACTAATCTCTGGGCACCTTAAGCCTCTAGGTTTCATTCATAGCTTGCCATATCTGCATTACTTGAAAGTAGAATGTTATAGAAGTTTAAATAATCATGTGATTCCATTTTCAATTTGTTCATGCTGCTACACTTGAACTTGAAGGGTGCAGACATTCAAATATGAACCCTCAATTCCTTACACAACGGAAACACTTGAGCATGGTAGGGTTTATAGATTTAAATAATCACGTTGATGTCATATGCAACATGTTCCTATGACATTATTTAAACATGGTAGGATGTAAAGATTTAAATAACCTCCCTTAAGATATTGGCGTCTGTCACAATTGTAGCGCATGACCATAGGAACCTGTAGAGGTTGTATATACTTGTTTGATTCCTTTAGCATCTTGTCATGTCTGCAACCCTTGAAAATAGAATGATTTAATTATGTGCCATCTTGTAAACTTAAGAATTAGTGTTATTGGTTGTGTATGACTTGCTTGAAGGATGATTATTTTGTTAGGAATGTTGTGTTAAGGCATTTGGATATCCTTGTGGCTGGATCCTTACTTCCTTCTTACTTCATTTGTGTAATTTGTAGCCTAGCGACATCCTAAATTTCTCCTTGTAGATACAATAATTGTTGAATGTTAATGCTTCATTTTGTTCCCTAACATCTTTCCAACTTTCATTCAAGCTATAGATCGCATAAAATTCACATCAATAACATTTTTCATATGCAATATAAAATGTTTTATAATATTGGCATTCTTCCTAGTGGGCTGTAAATATTTCATGAGTACTCATCTCAACTTGGAGTTAGCTTAACTTGCATGCCATCTCTCATGGCATCAATGAAAAAATACTAACTTGTGAATAGTGAATTGCATGTTATTTGTTATTCTAATGTTTGTATAACCAAATGCAAAATTCTGCCAGTTGATCGATACATTTAAATCTATCTTAACTATTAATGTAATCTCCCTTTTTCCATTACATTTTTTTGAATGATCTCTTTGGTCAGCCTCATGTATATGGCACATGCCTATTTTTTTAGATTGTTCATTTAGCAACACCAATGTCCTCCATTTTATCCATTTCTTTATCCTTGAATGAAGAAAATGGCTTCTCACATTCTTGTATTTGTACCATGTTATACTTGGAGGAAGTTGGCTCGCATGTCTTCTCTGATGCCAACAATGAATAGATTGTTTAAGTTAGAAAATAGAAAACCAATAAGCAGGTTAGTTTAATTCTATTGGTCTGTACAATGTTTCAAGCTTTTACCAATTACCACTACTCAGTCAAAGCTAAGAGTAATTGATTTTAGTGGATATAGTGTTCAGATGTAATTCTTTTTGTGACCCATGCATAGCCAATCTATTGGTAGTCAATAATCTCCCTTATTCTATTTACTGCCTATTGCAGCTATCGCACTTGTACATGGTAGGGTGTTTAGAATTAAATGAAATCCCAGATTTCATTAGCAACCTCTCACAGTTGAAGTACTAAGAAGATAGAATGTTGTTGAGATTTAAATAATCTTCTTGATTCCATCATTTACCTGTCATAGCTGAGGCACTAGTTCATAAAAGATATCTTCCATGCATGGCGTATTTTCTTCTACTCATAGTCTATTTTAATTGCACTTAACCATTGATTCCATGATTTGTTCCATTCATCTGAAGTTTTCTTTAAAACACATTTAATCGTCTCCATTTCTTAATGGTGTATAATCTCCTCTGCATAGCAAACTAAATACTTAGTACTTGATAATAGACTATATTTATGTAACCAATGGTTAGTATGTATGGTGCATGAATTTTCATTAAGATAACTATAATTCCCATCGTACAAACCCCAAAGGAAAAAAAAATGCACACATTTTTTTGTTTTAATAATACAACAAAAACATATAATGAACCATTAATCATAATCACATTATACGATAACATCATATCATCAAGTCCTTTGGGGCACGCGAGGCCACATCGCATAAACAACTCATAATGAAAGATTACAGATAACACTAAATAACTTAAATAATCTAACATCCATCCTAAACATTACAATATCCATTTACAAAGGTAACATCCATGTATCCATAAGTATAAGTATAAATACATCACATGATACGAATCATAATAAATCTTCATAAATTATGAATGTTTACAAGGTTGCATTTACAATACATCATCTTTTAATACATTACATGCTCACAATAACTGAAATACAATAAGCCCTCCCATACATGTGAGATAAATACATAATACAATGAATATCTAGAATACAAGATGAATATCTAGTACAAGCTCCATCTGACGAATACTGTGAAGAATGAACGTTGATGGGGAACCTAACGGGTGCGAAGCACGTTCAACCTGACCATGTGGGTTTTAGAAAAAATGCACCCCCCATTCTCAGAGGTGATAAGGAAGTAATCACGACCATGAATACCATAAGACTAACTGCAATCATAAAATAATAATACAATAACTCCAATAACAACATCAAAGGATAACATAGATCATAAATGACGATGACCAAGATTCAATCACAATAAACTCAAAGCCATATAACACATCATAAATAAGCCAAGGCAATAGCCATTAACCACATTCCAAGTAAATCCAAAACCACAATCATAATACACTTCCAGAGGCAACCAAGAAACCAAGCATAAGGGAAAGTAGTGGAAAGTGTCATCACATAGCCTACATGGGTTATCCTGGCCCTTTCTCCAACATGAGGCCCCAACCCCCATCTATGGTTATCCTGGCCCTTCCTCTTACTTGAGGTGTTGGCCCCATAGGGTGACTCATGCAGAGCCGTTGACCTCTCTAAAGGACGAGGTAACAACTTTTCCAACCACAACCTTCTTAGTTTGTGGTAGCCCTAATGGATAGACAAGGTATCCAAGATTATCTTATATTTTTTTACTACCCATCCCCCTAAGTTCTATTATTAGGTTTTCACTTGTTAATCTAATTCTTATGTGGGTTATCCTAAGCCTTTCCTCCTTTTGAGGCACTAACCCCCATGAAGAGCCACTCTCGCTAGAGATCCCAAAACAAAATCACAAGCAAGGGTTGTACCACAAAGAACAAGGCTCTAAATCTCAACAAATGACATGCGAGGCATTACCCATCTTGCTAAAACACATAATCAAAGTCTCAACAAAAAAATCATACAACCCTTTGAAAATAATGATACAATACCTTCCTACATCAAGAGCACATAAAACGAGAATATCGACCAACAATAAAATTTAGCGTATGGAAGCCTAAGGTTCAAAAAATCCATAGACAGGTTCATAAAATCAAATGGGTTTCCACATGAAAAAGCCAGAAACAATCATATAATGTTAACAAGAGAACCCAAACAAAAGCATAGATTTTTGACTCAAGTCAACATAATAATTTTACACAATAAAAAAAAGAAAACTTTTAAATCCATTGCTTAATCTCTATTTCCACAATAAAATTTTAAAATAAGATTTCAATAATAATATTTTGACACAAAAATTTTAATTTACTTTTTTTTTTTTTTTTTTTTTGTATTAACTCATCCCATTTGAAAATCATAATTTTCAAACTATAAAAAGAAACTTTATATTTTTTTTCATATATATATATATATATATATATATATATATATATATATATATATATATATATATATATATATATATATTGTATAAAATATTTTCACACATAATATTTTCTTTATTATACTCTATCCCATATTTTTGTCTATTGGCCTTAGACAACGAAGGAAAAATCTAAGCGATGGCTATTATTATAGGCTGTCGGCCTTACATAGGTCACACTGGTAGTAACCCCGTGGTTGCGTACAATAGTCAGAGCCGCCCCTCCCACAAATTTTACATAATTTTTTTTTATTAACAACAAAATAGTACCTGGTACGTACGAACTCCAACCCAACTAAATTTGAAATAAATTCATAATAAGATATATATATATATATATATAATATGTATATATATATATCTTCTTAGATATATATACATATATATGAATATATAAAACTCATTTATTTAAATAAAAGGAATTATTTTTCCATAGTAAAATGATAGAAATATAAAACATCTTCAGAGACCCAAACATATTTCTTTCCTTGGTTGACTACCCAAAAAATTTCTAAAATCCTATAAGGTTTCTTTTCTATTACAAAATAACATTATTTATTTCAATTGATTTAGAGAAATTAAAAGAAATAGAATGGAACCTGAAGTCCTACGTTTGTTGAAGAATTGTTGAATATTTTCTTGCTTCCAACCAACATTTTTGAAGAGCTCCACTTTCTTCCTTCATAACTTCTCCACCAGATTTCCTTGCTAAATTCTCTACTCTAAAATTTAATTCAAAAATCTCTTTTCTAGAATAGTGAATGAATAAATTCTACAGAGAAACCCCAGAGGATCCAATTTCCAGAACTCTTATATTTTGAAGCTTCTATCAATTCTCATGTATGAAAATCTCACAATTTGGCTATTAAATAAAAATATATCTTCTTCTTTTTTGAAAACTCCATAAATCAAAATTAAAAGAAGTTTTCTAATTTCATTCCTAGCTTTATAGCCAAAAACTCAACATTCATTGGTCCTTTTCTTCTTTTCTTTCTTTTCTTGTTTTTTTTTCTATTTAACAACACTTTTTGTTTTAATTTTGATTTTGCAAGTTTTACTTGCAATTCACACAATTTAATTTATTTGATTAATTTATTTGATTAATTATCCTCAATATGCTATTTTTATTAAATTATCAAAATATGAATTTTAAATAATTTAATTTACACTTTTCCATAATTTACATGGTTTTTAATTTAATTTTTTTTATAATTTAATACAAACTATTCCAACACTATTATCAAAATTTATTAACGTCCTTTAATTATTTAAATTACAACATACTAAACACCAATGTATAATAAATATCAAAAGTATACTCACACAAAACCACTATAATAAAATGCAAAAATGACAAAGGTCAAAGAAATACAATACCACGAAACATAAAACAAGTTGGAAAACTTGGGACTTCCTTGTCATCTTTGTTTCAACTTCATGCCTATTGGGTTAAATTGATGCTCGCCCTATCCTTCCAAAGCAAGTGGAATCGAGACTCTGTTCCTGCAATTCTTGCATACAAACAAGGTTGTGTACAACATGTATATAAATATAATAAAAAATATCACATCATGAAAAGGAATTGCAGCATAGCAGGGTACTCATAATGAGTGGTGCTACACTATCCCCTCATGAAATCTATACTAACAATTACAACATTAAATATAAAGTAACATTTCTAAACTAAACTGATCACATCATATCATCATAAAATGATTACTAATCCACTGCATCACAATATACTTCTGAAATCAAATTAAACATCACCAAACCAATGTAACCATAATGTCATATCATAATATCCATTGCATCAAATAAAGTAGTAGTCTAAACTATCCAATCCACCAATCCAAACAATAATATTAACTATCAAAGTCTCAAAGTATCAAGAAAAACCATAGAAAAATAATAAGTCCAAACAACAACATGAGGGGTATTACATCTTCCCCCCATGAATTCAGCTTACTTCTGGAAGCCAACAAATTGGTAGGGATAAGATTCCCTAATACGTGAGGCATCCTCCCATGTCACCATGATATCAACGTTAGGTCACCATCAGACCCACTCGAGCTCACCCGCGAGCTCCTAAGTTAGTTCCTCATCCTCTACCATTAGTCTCTACATCTGCACCCTGGTGCCCAACCTGGTGATCATCAACCACATAAAACACTTGATGTGACCTGCCGGCATCACCCACCATCAGCTTAGAAGTGGTTGGTCTCATATTAAATCCCAAGGTACTCTTTTGTGGACACAATCTAGCGATATGCCCTTACTGCCAACATGAGTAGCAACAAGTACCTTGGCTAAATACTCTACCCTCGGATGGATCATTTGACTATTGAAAGCTTCCTCGACTCAGTGCTAACTGAAAACTAGGTCCAGGCTACTCAAAACACTCCTTAGGAGCTCGGTTCTAGTTCCAATCCCTACGAAACTGAGAATTGCCACCTTGTTGAGAATGAGAGTTCACAAGTTTCGACTAGGGTTGTTGTTTCTACTCACCCTTAGTGGGTTCTTGATGGCCTTTAGAGGACCTTGCAGCTTGAGGTTGTCCACCTTTGGAACCCAAACCTGATGATGGGGCACTGTCGATCTGAACTCCAGTGTGTCCTCCAAATTCCATGGCCAAATTCTCTTCTACCAAATGAGCCTTTTCAACCACAATTTCCATCGTCTTCGGTTTGAAGACTCCCATGCCATGACTAATTCAGGCATTTAAGCCCTAAAAAAAATGGTGCACTAACATCCCTTCATCATGGTTGATCCCTGCATACTGCTTCAATTCATGGAATCATCGCTCAGATTGCTCAACGAACATCAAAATTTCCTCAAGGTCATGAAACTCATCTTCCATGCATTGCCTCCAGTGATATGAAAGGAAGCAAACCATAAACCTATCTAGAAATAACTTCCATGTGACCATGCTGATATCTAGATGTAATTTTTTCTCTTCTAGCCGCGACCAAGTGGATGCAAAGCCTCGCAGATGCATGACTGCGCACCAAGGTTTGGTATTGTGACCATAGGGGTGCATCATGAAGCATCGATCCAAATCAATTAACCATGTTTCCACTTCTAGCCCTCCTTTAGAACCATCGAATGTAGGCAGGTGTGCTCTCATCAAATCTCTCATATGTCCAACTATCATTGCATCCTGATTTGTCATTATTTCCCTCCACCTCAGCGACCTTTCCCTTTCTCTCTCAACCCGCTCCTCCTCTAGCCTAGGTCCCAACCGATCTAGAATCTCTCCTAGAATGTGCTACAACTATCCATCTAAACTGGGCTATTTCAGGTTCTGACCACTGCCTGATGCGCTGCTTTGACGACTATGTTGTTCCTCATGCTCTGAACCATGGGAACTAGGAGTAGAAGGACTTTTTCAATTTTCTCTACAACCAACACCACAACCTCTTCATCGGCCCCCTCCTGTACCTCGAGGCATATTTCTGCGTAACAAGATAAAGGTACAAGTGATCTCAAGAGTCAAACACAAAGGTTGCCTAATGGACATAACTACCCAGAGACCCCAACATTTTCAAGCCTTGGCTCTGATACCAAGTTGTAATGCTTGTCATGGAAACCCTAAAGGACAAAACAATGCACACATTTTTTTTTTAATAATACAAAGTAAACATATAATGAACCATTAATCATAATCCCATTATGCGATAACATCATATCATCAAGTCCTTTACAACATACAAGGTCACATCACATAAATAACTCATAACGAAAGATTACAGATAACACTAAATAACTTAAATAATCTAACATCCATCCTAAACATTACAATATCCATTTACAAAGGTAACATCCATGTATCCATAAGTATAAGTATAAATACATCACATGATATGCATCATAATAAATCTTCATAAATTATGAATGTTTACAAGGGTGCATTTACAATACATCATCTTTTAATACATTACATGTTGACAATAAAGGAAATACAATAAGCCCTCCCATACATGTGAGATAAATACATAATACAATGAATATCTGGAATACAAGATGAATATCTGGTACAAGCTCCATTTGAGGAATACTGTGAAAAATGAACGTTGATGGGGAACCCAACGGGTGTGGAGCATGTTCCACCTGACGATGTGGGTTTTAGAAAAAACCCACCCCCCGTGCTTAGAGGTGACAAGGAAGTAACCAGGATCATGAATGCCATAAGACTAACTCCAATTAGAAAATCATAATACAATAACTCCAATAACAACATCAAAGGATAACATAGATCATAAATGATGACAACTAAGATTCAATCACAATAAACTCAAAGCCATATAGCACATCATAAATAAGCCAAGGCAATAACCATTAACCACATGCCAAGTAAATCCAAAACCATAATCATAATACACTTCTAGAGGCAACCAAGAAACCAAGCATAAGGGAAACTAGTGGAGAGTGTCATCGCATAGCGTACATGGGTTATTCCGGCCTTTCCTCCAACATGAGGCATCGGCCCCCATCTATGGTTATGCTGGCCCTTCCTCCTACTTGAGGCGCCAACCCCATAGGGTGACTCATGCAGAGCCATTAACCTCTCTAGAGGATGACATAATGACTTTGCCACCCATGCCCTTCTCAGTCTACCATTAGTCTGTGGTAGCCCTAATGGATAGATGAGGTATCCAAGATAGTCTTATATGTTTTTATTACCCATCCCCCTAAGTTCTATTATTTGGTTTCCACTTGTTAATATAACTCTTACATGGGTTATCCTCAGCCCTTCCTCCTTTTGAGGTGCCGACCCCCACGAAGAGCCACTCTCCCTAGAGACCCCAAAACAAAATCACAAGCAAGGGTTGTACCACAAAGAACAAGGCTCTAAATCTTAACAAATGACATGCTAGGCATTACCCATCTCACTAAAATACATAATCAAAGTCTCAACAAAAAACTCATCCAGCCCTTTGAAAATAATGATACCAATACCTTGCTACATCAAGAGCACATAAAATGAGAATATCGACCAACAATAAAATTTATCCTCTAGAATCCTAAGGTTCAAAACATCCATAGACAGGTTCATAAAATCAACTGGGTTCCCACATCGAAAAGCCAAAAACAATCATATAATGTTAACAAGAGAACCCAAACAAAAGCACAGATTTTTGTTGACTCAAGTTCCGGCAGCATGTCGAGATTTCGCAGCCGTTCAAAAGGTCTTTAAGATCCGTTACCGCTGGAATCATTCCGCATTTCTGGAATTTTCAGTGGAGTTACCCAAAGATAAGGGTCGATGATTTTCATCATAGGTTGATTTTTTTTTTAATTGAAAAGCCAAATCATGTGAGAAGATCAGATTTTCCTGACTATAAAAAGAGAACATTATTTTTCAAATCTATGTATGTATATAAATAATTTTCCTTACATAATATTCTATTTGTTATGCTCATCATATTTATGGATTTTCAATGATAAAATAATAATATGTATATATGTTTGTGTGTGTCATTACATACATACATATATATATATATGTATGTATGTATGTATGTATATATATATTAAAAAAAATAGCGAATGAAAACTCAAAGCGACGGCTATTATTATAGTCTGTCGGCCTTACATAGGCCGCACTGACAGTAAACTCATGGCTATGTAAAACAGTCTTAATGACTGCTATGCGCTGCATAATGCAGTCATTAAGACTATTTTGGGTAGCGGCCAAAGGTGGCCATGGAGGGGAATGAGGGGAGGTACAGCTAGAGCCGCCCCTCCCACAAATTTTACATTAAGTTTTTTTTATTAAAAAGAAAACAGTACCTGGTAGGTACGAATTCTGGCCCAACTAAATTCAAAATAAATTCATAATAAGATATATATTTATATATATATATTTCAAAAACACAAGACATTTCTTTCAGTAATATATACACTGTATATTTATATATATATATATATAATATGTATATATATCTATCTCTTCTTAGATATATATACATATATATACATATATATTAATATATAAAACTCATTTATTTAAATAAAAGGAATTATTTTTCCACAATAAAATGATAGAAATACAAAACATCTTCAAAGACCCAAATGAATTTCTTTCCTTGGTTGACTACTGAGAAGATTTCTAAAATCCCATAAGGTTTCTTTTCTTTTACAAAATAACATTATTTATTTCTACTGATTTAGAGAAATTAAAAGAAATAGAATGGAACCTGAAGTCCTACCTTTGATGAAGAATTGTTGAAGCTTTTCTTGATTCTAACTAGCATTTTTGAAGAGCTCCCCTTTCTTCCTTCAGAACTTCTCCACCAGATTTCCTTGCTAAATTCTGTACTCTAAAATTTAATTTAGAAAAACCTCTTTTCTAGAACAGTGAATGAATAAATTCTACAAAGAAACCCTAGAGGATCCAATTTCCAGAACTCCTATATTTTGAAGCTTTTGTCAATTCCCATGTATGAAAATCTCACAATTTGGCTATTAAATAAAAATATATCTTCTTCTTTTTCGAAAACTCCATAAATCAAAATTAAAAGAAGTTTTCTAATTTCATTCCCAACTTTACAGCCAAAAACTCAACATTCATTGGTCATTTTCTTCTTTTCTTTCTTTTCTTGATTTTTTTTCTATTTAACAAAACTTTTTGTTTTAATTTTGATTTTGCAAGTTTTACTTGCAATTCACACAATTTAATTTATTTCATTAATTATCCTCAACATGGTATTTTTATTAAATTATCAAAATATGAATTTTAAATAATTTAATTTACACTTTTCCATAATTTACATGGTTTTTAATTTAATCTTTTTTATATTTTAATACAAACTATTCCAACACTATTATCAACATTTATTAGCATCCTTTAATTATTTAAATTACATCATACTAAACACCAACGTAAAATAAATATCAAAAGTACACACACAAAACCACTATAATAAAATGCAAAAATGACAAAGGTCAAAGATGCACAATTCCATGAAACATAAAATAGGTTGGCAAACTTGGGACGAGGTCACTTCCTTGACATCTCTATTTCAACTTCATGCCTGTTGGCTTAAATTGATGCCTGCCTTGTCCTGCGGAAGTAGGTGGGATCGAGACTCTGTTCTTGCAATTCCTGCATACAAACAAGGTTGTGTACAACATGTATATATATATAATCAAAAACATCACATCATGAGAAGGAATTGCAGTGTAGCAAGACACTCGCAATGAGTGGTGCTACATTGTCCCCTCACGAAAACTATACTAAAAATTACAACATTAAATATAATGTAATATTGCTAAACTAAAATAATCACATCATATCATCATAAAATGATTACTGATCCACTAAATCACAATAAACTACTGAAATCAAATTAAACATCACCAAACCAATGTAACCATAATGTCATATCATAATATCCATGTCATCAAATAAAGTAGCAGTCTAAACTATCTAATCCACCTATCCAAACAATAATAGTAACTATCAAAGTCTCAAAATATCAGGCAAAACCATAGAAAAATAGTAAGTCCAAACAACAACATGAGGGGTATTACAATAACTGTGAGATTACTTATGGTAAAATTTATTTTCTATCAGCTCTACGCCGTGAAATTCTTCTTTGTGTTTATATTTTCTAAACTCCAGTTTAGGGTTGAAAAGTGGTTTTTGTGGCATGTCGGTAGGTGGCTATACACGTGTAGGAGAGGTTACAGGATCGTATCCCGTTAGAAACTTTTGTTATAAATGTTATGTTGTGTCTATATTTAACTTAGTTGGGATTTTTATTTCAATAAGATGAAGTTTTTAACTAAAAATATTTATTTTGAATTGGAATTTCCTTTTATAATATTTATCAAATTTGAATTTAAAGAAAATTTTAGTATTATGAAATATGTGAAAAACTAGTTATAATTGTGTGATTTAAAGTTGAAAGGTCTATTTGAATTTTTATTTTTTTAAATCAGTGCTATTGTAATTAGGAGATGATTCTAATGTATCTTTAATGACTTATTTGATTTAATGAAGTCTTAAATTTCCTTAAAATTGTAATTGATTTTAAAGTAGACTGGATTTAAAGAATTTTATTATTATGAAATGGAAGATAGAGAAATTTTAAATTAAAAGATATACTTATGTCTTGATTTAAAATAATAGCAATTGTAATTCGGAATCAATAGAGACATTATGATTCTTTGTTTTATTAAATGATTTTGTTATGATTGGAACAAATACGTCTTTTAGGCTTATTATCATTTGTTTTGGTATCTTGGTGAAAGTTAATTTCAATGTTATATGGAATTCTTTTACTTCTAGAGGCTAGAGGGTTAATTTGAGGTATGAGCTTTTAATGTTCATTCATTGTCATTTTAAATACCTTGATCTATTTTGGGACTTACCCATGCAAAAAAAATTTGTCACCTTTGAGGTGTTTGAACTGTTCCATGATTGGACCATGAATGAGATATGTTTTATTATGGAGTTGTTTTATACTCATGTTGGCAGTCCTTGGTATTTTTGATGTTATGACATGTTTATAGGATGAGTGGCTTGCGATAGGGGTCAGAACCCTAAGTGGTTTCTAGGGCAACCTATTGTGGGTTTTTATAATTTAGTGAAAACTTTAATAATTAAACCTAGGGTTCATTAAGTAATTAAGATAAAAGAAATGCCTCACCTAGTGCCTTAATTCTTGCATAGATTAAGGGTAGGTTGAGAAGGCCTGGTATGGCTTAGTCATCTACCTTGTTTTCCTAAAAGGTAATTTGACTCCACATGAGTTTGTCTAGGGGCTAAGAATAGGTAGAGACTGCCAGGATAACTCTAGATGAGGGTTGGTAGTCTAGGAATATTCACCAGGGTAACCTAGAAACAACTATGTGATGACACTCTATCCTAAAGCATGTTTGTGGTCTCTTATGTAGAGTCACCTTTGTTACTTTTGTTGCCTCTGGTAGTTTATTTGTGATCATGTAATTAAGATACTATTTTGTCGTTATGTGTTGTTAGCCATGTATTATAATGTCTTTTCTTTGTTGTATGTTTGACTATTTTGTGGACCTATCATTATCTCTTAGCATGAAGGGAGTGGGCCTTTGGGTACCATGTGGTTAGGAGGAAACCGTGCTATTATTGACCATTGGGTCCTCTTACAGATATTGCTATACTTGGATAACATTGTTCATGGAGTGGGTTCCTGTCACTTTCTTTTTCATGACGATGGAAAATGAACATGTTTGGAGATGTGAATATTAGTTTTGAGGAGATCATTATCTTCTTTGTATGTTTACCTGATGTGTATGAGAGTAATCATTGTATCAACATTATGATGTATCAAGATTTATTAAAATCTCACTTGATGTAATCTGGATATGTTTATATCTTAACTGTATAAAGTTTATGAAATTGGTTCATTCACGAATTTGATGTATACTTATGTTTTATGACTTTAATATTGATGTGATGTTCTTATTTGTATGGTTTAAGTAACATCATCTTGGAATCTTTAAGAAAATTGTGTAATCGAATGACTTTTAAAAAAAATTATTCAATTCATTTGTACTTTATTCTTTTTTTTATTAGATTCCCTGGTAGGGCATTACAACACATATATACATATACACACATACATATATAAATATTCATACATAGTGAATATTAATCAATACTATAAACAAAGAGGGAAATTGTGAAAGTACTATTAGTTAAACAATCATACATATATATATATATACATATACACATATATACATATATACACACATATATATAAATATTCATACATAGTGAATATTAAACAAAAACAAGAAAATTGGAAAATAACTCTTAGGGAGACATTTAAGAAGCTTACGAATATGTCATAGTGTCAAAAAGTATACTATGATTAAGTTGCATGCTTCAAATAGGCATTATGGTGCTGGTTTCAAAACATTTTGTAGAGGCTATTTGTTTGAAGTTTCCACAGGACTTTCATCAAGCCAACCATGAATAGGATTTCCTGTCTAATAGCTCTTAAATTACAATTTGTGTTTTTAGACAAATAGAGAACACTTGTCTAGGGCTTTTACTAAGACCGTAGATTTTACCTATTAAACAAAGGATCTACCTAAATGTTCCTCATTGGTCAATAGACACTAATAACCAAAACCATAAACCAACGACGAACTAATTACTAACCCTAAGCACATTTTTTTAGGGTAGAAAGGACATTTAACTGCAATTCCTCCATCCATATAGAACAACAATATCTTTCAAATCTCCACAATGGGTATAACACCAAAGATACAAACATTTCACAAGAAGACAAACAATAAATCTAGGTAAATCTAGGTTCTTTCGTTTAAAAATATGGACAATGTTGGTAATTTTATTTCCCAATTTCAGATTAAGATAGGAGTAATTGTATATATATGGATATGTAGACGGTTTGTTATTTGTTTGAAGTTTCCAATGGGATTTCCATAAAACGGGTCCTCAATATGATATTCCCTACAATAATTGTTTTGCAATGTCTCAATTTGTCTACAATATTTAATCCCACAAAATGTGGCACAATTTTTTTGCGTAATATATGGAAGGGAGGTGGATGGTAATTGTTTGCGTGTGTGAGGGTTTACAGATTATGGAATTGTTGTACAATGGGGTTGAAGCAAGAAAATTCAATATTAAATGTGGCCGCTGCAAAAGTATACTTTGATTAAGTTGCATTATCAAAACAACCATTGGGTTTTAGAACTAGGGCACTGTGCAATAAGTAGGTTGTTTTCCTTGGGTGTTCTAGATAAATGGTTTATTTATTGTTTATGTTAAAAATATTTTCCTCTGGAGCCTATAAGTCATTTTCCATGGATCCCTGTCATTATGGTTTTGTATGGTTAGAGAAATTTAAAATATATAAATATGTAGAGTGTTTTTTATCTATTTAAAGTTTCTAATGATATTTCCATCATCTGAGTCGTAAATAGGATCTGTTTACGTTTAATCTCAGAGACAAAAAAATATAGCAAGTAGATATTAATATATACATATATATATATACACAAATGTGTACATATATTTCTATATATATATAGATACATATATACATCCATATATATATATATAAATGTTTAATCATCTGTATATATATGTATATATGCATAAATACATATTTGTAAATTTTACTAATAGTTCTATTACAATTTCCCTATTTCTCTATAATAGTCAATGCAAGATAATGCAGTTGTTATAGAATCACTCTATTTGTTAGCAGACTAAAAAGAACGTGGCCACCATATTAATTTTCCTCTCATTGTTACTTTCAAATATTTCAAATTAGTTGCACGATTATATGATATGTTTACACACTTTACAATTTCAAACACAACTGAACAATTTATTTTCATATATATTTCAAATATTTTCTATATAGGCAATACTCAATATGTTACACATATTACATAATTAAATGCTTTGTTCTTATGAATATCTCAATACTATATGACTCAATTCTATAACTGTATACTCGTGATTTTTATAGAACATAGACAATACTTATACATGCTACTTTAAACTCTACTTAAAATCATAGTCTACATAATTACATAGAAACATAATATACAAACTTGTTTAGATATACATATGTATGTATATCTTTTTCTAGATATATGCATATGTATATCTACCTATAATGTAATCATATAAGATAAATTCAATATTGAATGTATATTTTACTAATAGTTGTTTTACAATTTCCCTATTTCTCTATAATACTAAATGCTAGATAATGCAACTCCTTTTATACAATTACTCTATTTGTATGCAAATACAAGAATAAATTATGTTGGTGTTCAAAATCTACATGATCCTCTTTGCAAGAATTTTGACTTAGATCAATGAGAAACATACCAAGCAACTAATTGTACAAAATGTGTATAACACCAAAGATGCACAGAGTATATATGTGTGTCTATATATATATATATGTATGTATGTATGTATGTATGTATGTATGTATATATACAAATATATATGTATATATGTATACACTTACATATAGATATGCATACATATACATACATGTATACATATACATATACATATACATATACATATACATACAATTCCAATTCATAGATAACGTAAAAAACATACAAATCCTATTCATGACTGACCTGATGAACAAGCTTATAACTACTTCAAACAAAATAGCCTATGGGCTAATAAATTTTTATACATCTCTTTATATATCTATATATCGATAAACACATGTATGTATGTTTTACTAACAAATCCAATTCATGACTAACCTGAGGAACATCACAACAACAACTTCAAACAAAATAGCCTATGGGCTAATAAATGTTTATACATCTGTTTATATATGTATATATGGAAACACATGTATGTATGTTTTACTACTAGTTCTGTTACAATTTCCCTATTTATCTATATAATTGAATGCTAGATAATGCAACTCCTCCTATACAATTACAACTATTTTTTAGCGTGTGAGTACCCCTCCACTCTCACCTTGGATGTGCAGGTAGTTTGACTAAGGAATCTAAAGAGGAGGATGGAGCAAAAGCTTCTGATGGTACTTTTGTCAGTATGTTGCACATTGTTTTGTTGTTATTATGATGTAGAGATTTAATTAGATAGTTAGATGATGCAGTAGTATGTTGTGAGGATAGGTGGAAAGAGTGGCATCGTACCATTGGACGTGTGGAGACATACGAGAATGAGTTACGAATTGCTAGAGTCTCTTTCAATGTAATTAAGCTATTATGAATATGCACTCTAATTTGTATGTTTGAGTGAACAGGTACTAGGCTATGTCTCCACCTGAATTAGCAGGTCTGAGCATGCCTTGAACCCAATGGATTTGTTGAACAGGAGATAACATTCGATCCCTTACCCTAACCACCATCCTCGATGAGGATGAGTTTCTGGTATGTCACCTCGTCGGTCTTGTCAGTTCTGTTAGATGGTCAGTTTGTGCTATTTGGGGTTTTGTATGTCAACCCAAGGTAGTGGTCAGGCATTTGCTTTGACTTTTGGTTTAATTGATCGGAATTGTCTGATATTATACTTTAGTTGTGTTATGCATTATAGTAATTTGATATATATATATATATATATATATATATATATATAAGCGTATATAAATCGGTAATCATGGTTTATAATAATAGAAATTTAAAATAAATTATTGGGAATGGATAATGTTAATAATAAGGTTGAGGGAATTGAATGTTACAAATTGGATTATATAATTAATTACAAATTGTAAGTATAATTGGTGTAAATGATTTTACCAACTTAGGTAAAAATCAAATATATATTAGATTCCATTATCATGTTTTTTTTTTTAAATAAAATAAAAATAAAACACTTTTAATCTATTTAAAGTAGGATGAGGATAATATTTTAGTATTTTATTTGACGGGAGAATTTTATCCTCTTGTCTTATTTTTGGAAATAGGAGATTCTTTTTGGGGGAAAAATGAATGAAAGATACTATTTTTTGTTTGGTTTCCCTTCTTTTTGGGATTTTGGTTAGTTAGTTGGTTTTATTCCGGATTTAATCCTCTTAATTGGGGATTGGCACAAAAATCTTCGGGAGGCAGTTATTGTTTTCTTTTAAAAAAAAGAGGTATTTTATAACTTTGAGGGGAGATGAATCGGGAGGGCGATGCTCTGGTTGGGAGTTCCTAAAAGAAAAGAAAAGAAGCATGCATGGTAGTTAGGAAGGAGGGAGTTCAAGAAAAGGAGAAAAATTGGAGGAAGAATTCATCCTAGATGATAAGCACTAGAGAAAGCAAAAATAAATCACAGACCTTCAATGGGGTAAGCTTATGTGACTCCTGCATTACTTTTAATTGCCTTCGTTAGATCTTGCTTTGCATGCTTTGTTACCGTTTATTTGTGTTTTGGTCATGTTCCCTGTTATTAGTTATATGGATCTTGTTCTATTTATTTTCTTATTTGCTTCATTAGGAATAATATGAACTGGGTCATGCCTGTTCAAGGGAGAAAACCCTTCTATAAAACTATAGCCAATTGGGCAATGTTTATGGGTCTTTCAGAGGTTTGTTATGGCCAGAGGTTAAATTTAATCTGCCTTATTTTGCTGCTTTTAGCATATGGTCTTGTTGTTATGCGTTGGGGATTTGGCTTTAGGCCTGCCGATTTACACTTTCTTGAATCTTTTTTAACCTTTTCAATAATTCCAGTTTTGTGCTATCCTGCAACCTTGGACAACCTTTCTGGCAACCTGGCTCAGCTGCACACTTGAACACAGAAGAGAGTGGATGCTAGTTAAGCTCTCGATTCCATTCACAATCTGTCACAGCCGCAAGAATGGGGCAAAGAATGTTGTAGAGTTTTAAATAATCTTCCTGATATCGCTGGCAACCTGTCACTTATACAGTGCTTGAAAATAGAATGTTGTAGAGGTTTAAATAATCTCCATGATACCATTGTCAGCCTGACTTAGCCGCAACACCTGAACAAAATAGGAAGTTTAAATGTTTAAATTAATAACCTGCTGGCTTTACATCTATCAATTGTGTTTGCTTGAAAGTTTCTTAAGCCTTTTTAGCTTAATCCATTATGTGCATATCCTGCAGTCTGGGATTCCTTGAGACCGCAATTTTCTTTGAGGCACTCTCTCATACAATTCGCGTGCCCTGCCTGTCTTCCACACCTTGCATACATGTCTTCTAGGGCGATTGTAACCTTTTCATCTAATAAATTTCCCTATCATTATGCTTTGATAGTTTTCCTTACCCTGTCCCAAAGCTCTCATTTCTGCATAGGCAGAAAGGATGTTGGAGAAGGTTGTGAAGTCGGGTTTACACCTGCAGACCGCTTTCACTTGAAGGTTTTTTTTTAAAGCCTTTTTCTTCAAATCCATTTACTGCATATCCTATAATCATGGCACCCCATGAGACTTCATTTCTCTGAGGAATTCTGTCAAACAGCTCCCACGCCTTTTTCGTGTTCCTCATTTAACACCCATATCTACC